>CADEHL010001146.1:0-137520 GCA_902827135.1 Harpagifer antarcticus | reverse complement strand
GTGGGGAGATAATGTGGTTTAGATTTAGGCAAAGAGCCAGAATGGTCAAGGTTAATGGTCAGATTCCGGGTAAATTAATATAATTGGGGAACCAAGATAGTCTAAGGTTAGACTAAAGATGATCTATTATTTGATATTTAATTAAGAGTGTACCATAAATAGATTTTAATTGTTTGGTTTGAAGGTCAGATAGCCATTTGTGAAGATGTATTTAAGGGAAATTAGATGAAGGACCTCTTAGTGTCAGTAACGTGTCCCACCAGTTCAGATCGGGTCTCACCAAGCCGGGACAACCGGGTCCAAAGAACATTAGTTGCACCCGGACACCGCTCAGTCCGGTCAGAACCAATCCCCCAACCTAGCCATGTTAGACTCGGAACCGACTGAGGGAATTACCATTCCAGTCCAAATAAAGTCCCCAAAACCAGGTGGGGGCCCAGCCCAAACAAACGTCGCCGTGCCCAAGTACGACCTGCTCAGAAAGAACCACACCTCTCCTTATCAGTCATGGTAGACCGAGGTCCGACTGAGGAAACAACCAAATTACATTTCTAAATTCAATTCGAATTAAGAGATTTAGAGAAAAGTGTACCATAAGTGGATTTTAATTGTTTGATTTGAGAGTCAGATAACTTTTAATGGAGAAATACTTTAGGATTAGGTAAGAGGTCAGAGTGGTTAGGTTTAGAGGTTAACTTAAGGATATGACAGTCTAATAATTGATGAATATTAACTTAAATTTAGAAATAAAGTCTGAATGGTTAGGTTTAGAGGTTAAGTTAAGGATAAGATGGTAAGTGTTTTAGAATTAGGCTGTATAAAAACAGGAGTACGCTTTTTTGTAGTGAATGGTCAAACTAGCCATAATGAACAGTTATAAGTCTGCATAAAAACAGAAGGATTAGGCTTTTTTGTAGTGAATGGTCAAACTAGCCATAATGAACAGCTATAAGTCTGCATAAAAACAGAAGGAGTACGCTTTTTTGTCATGAATGGTCAAACTAGCCATAACGAACAGTTGGAAGTCTGTATAAAACAGAAGGAATGCGCTGTTTATAGTGAGTGGTCAAACTAGCCATAATGAACGGTTAGAAGTCTGCATAAAAACAGAAGGAGTAGGCTTTTCTGTAGTGAATGGTCAAAATAGCCATAATGAACGGTTAGAAGTCTGCATAAAAACAGAAGGAGTAGGCTTTTCTGTAGTGAATGGTCAAATAGCCATAATGAACGGTTAGAAGTCTGCATAAAAACAGAAGGAGTAGGCTTTTCTGTAGTGAATGGTCAAAATAGCCATAATGAACGGTTAGAAGTCTGCATAAAAACAGGAGTACGCTTTTTTGTAGTGAATGGTCAAACTAGCCATAATGAACAGCTATAAGTCTGCATAAAAACAGAAGGAGTACGCTTTTTTGTCATGAATGGTCAAACTAGCCATAACGAACAGTTGGAAGTCTGTATAAAACAGAAGGAATGCGCTGTTTATAGTGAGTGGTCAAACTAGCCATAATGAACGGTTAGAAGTCTGCATAAAAACAGAAGGAGTAGGCTTTTCTGTAGTGAATGGTCAAAATAGCCATAAT
Organism: Harpagifer antarcticus; assembly: GCA_902827135.1. NCBI lineage: Eukaryota > Metazoa > Chordata > Actinopteri > Perciformes > Harpagiferidae > Harpagifer > Harpagifer antarcticus. Next base: position 135,940 of record CADEHL010001146.1, on the reverse strand, counting down.
GAACGGTTAGAAGTCTGCATAAAAACAGAAGGAGTACGCTTTTTTGTCATGAATGGTCAAACTAGCCATAATGAACAGTTGGAAGTCTGTATAAAACAGAAGGAATGCGCTGTTTATAGTGGGTGGTCAAACTAGCCACCAAGAACGGTTAGTAATCTGTCTAAACCCAAAAGGAGTACGCTTTTTATGGAAATGTATATTTTAGGGGAGATATTTTAGGATTAGGCAAAAGATAAAATGGTTAGATTTAAAGGTTAAATGAAGGATATGATGGTCCATTAATTGAAGAGTATTAACTTAAGTTTAGACATAAAGTCTGAGTGGTTAAGTTTAGACGTAAGGTAAAGGATTAGGCTCTAATTATATTGTATTAGATATATTCGAGTTATGTAAAAAGACTGAACCGATTTAATAAAAATCAGGTGTAATTTTAGGATGAAAGTGAGCTAAAAATAGGATTAATTAGAGAGATATTTGTCCATGGTTAATGATTTTATGGATAAAAAGCCGTCACAGGCCCTCCTTCTATAGTTACTCTGCCTCCATCTAGTGTCGACAGAGGGAAGTGACCGGAGAAAATGTAGAATGCAAAAAAAACCTCAAAAAATGAATCTGTCTGTAATTAAGATAAAATGTTATATTTATTTGTTGAACCATGGAGGATTGTTAACCTCACCTTTTTAGTAACCATATTGTGGAATCAATCATTCCATTGCACTGTTGAGAAATAGTCAGTAGTTTTTTTTGTACTCCCAAAAATAATTTTTTGGTGCACAAAAATAGTCCTTTATTATGGTTGGAACACATCGTCAGTGAAAGAACCTGAAGGTCAAAGGGGGTTTCGACCATTATCTCCAGACACCCCTACTTCAGGGAGGTCGCCCCAGGTGATCAATCCTGGTGCTGTGTTTTTTTCTAAACTGTCCCAACTTGGGGAAAAGGACTGGTCAGTAGGTCAAGTCCATGAACTTTTGAGGTGGAGAGCGACCCACTGGGTCAACAGACCTTAATGAACTATATTCAATCCCCATGGGTGAAGAGAATTGTATAAAATCCTTGAGAATTAGTAAACCAGAATTAAATGCTAGGTCAGCAGACTCAAAAAGGTAGCTTCCACCACCGGTAGAGGGAAATATAAACCCATTGTGTTGATTAATACCCTAGGGTTAGTAAACTAGGTGGATAGACCAGAAGAAAGTAGATTAAATCACTATAGGTAGAGGGAGACACACCTTGGAGAGAAGATTATAAATGAGTATTGGGTCCAGAAACCAAAATGAGATATAATAATTTTAACGTGTTAGGCTGCACCAATCTGGATAAAGTCAGGCAGGACCAGGGAAACCGGGCTCAGTCAATCCCAACTGTGATTAGGGCACAGCAGGACTAAAGGACCACATCCTCCCCCACAAGCTCGGTCCAAACGAGAGATCCGAATGGGGGTTGGCTGTCATAATTAAAACCAGACTCGTCTAGATTGGAGGGAAAACCGCATTAAATCTATCATAAACGGCGATGGGGCGCTGTCTGATTAAATACAAATACACCTCCCCTTATCCATCCGACAGGTCTGATTCCAATTCTATATTTAACTATAAAAAATGTTAAATCTCATGAATAGAGACAAATCAATACTAACCGAGAGAAATATTATTTAAATTAGAGTGTCCCATAGCTAAAATAGGAGACATGTAGAGGAACATTCTGTAGTATTTTCTGTCTGCTTCCGACTTCCCAGTATTATTGACAGTAAATATAATATTAATCTACATTTTTAAACCATGTTTTATCCCAAAAGGGTTTAAATATAGTAACCATGAATGAAAGTAATTAAACATGATCATTACTAACTAGATTAATAAATCCTTTAGTGTATTATATGATAGTACCTGTTAATCTACATTTTTAAACTATTTTCTCTTTAGGACTGCCACACTTAAGACCAGACTCGTCCAGGTAGGGGGGAACCAGATTCCGTTCATCATGAACAGCGATGGGGCGCTGTCTGATCAAACATAAATACACCTCCCCTTATCCACCCGACCGGCCTGAATCCAACTCTATATTTAACTATAATAAATGTTATTCTCATAAATAGAGACAAATCAATTGTCACGGTTGAGTGAAGGAAGCAGGACCCAAGCGCAGATAACTTTGATAAACCTTTATTTCAAGGCTAAAATGGAACGAATACAGAAAAACACAAAACACTCACCGGTGGAGTCCGTCACCAACAAAAGAAGCACGACACTGAACACAGCACGAGACAAGACTAAATACAGGGAGGGCTAATTACCAGACACAGGTGAACACAATCGGTAAACGAGACACAGGTGAGGAGGGAGGAGAAAAACACAAGAGCCACAGGTGACACAATTAGCTAAACGAGACACAGGTGAGGAGGGAGGAGAACACACAGGGACACTAACGACAGGAGGAAAACATGACAGAGAACAGTGAAAACACCCAAACTTAGACAGAACTGTGACAGACCCCCCCCTCAAGGGACGGATTCCAGAAGTCCCTAAACCCCAACACAAAATCCCAAAAAAATCCAGCAGGGTGGGTGGAGGGGGTCCGGAGGACGGGACTAAGCTGACCGCCCAGGAGCCAGTAGGGGACCAGGAAGGGATCTCGGGCGGACGGCCCGGGGGTACGGCAGAAGCCGAGAAGGGGGACTCGGGCGGACGGCCTGGGGGCAAGGCAGAGTCCATGGTGGGGGTCTCTCGGGCGGACGGCCGGGGGCAAGGCAGAGTCCATGGTGGGGCGTAGGCCACAAGCGGGCGAACTCAGGGGTCCGAGCATGAGGGCGAAGGTAGCGGCAGGAAAGAGTCAGGGGGCCGGGCTCGAGGACGAGGGCAGCGGCAGGAAGAGTCAGGGGGCCGGGCTCGAGGACGAGGGCAGCGGCAGGAAGAGTCAGGGGGCCGGGCCCGCGGACGAAGACCGCGGCTCACAGAGGGTCGGGATCGAGGGCGAAGACCACGGCAGGAAAAGTCAGGGGGCCGGGCCCGAGGACGAGGGCAGCGGCAGGAAGAGTCAGGAGGCCGGGCCCGCGGACGAAGACCGCGGCTCACAGAGGGTCGGGATCGAGGGCGAAGACCAGACAGCTCCGGAGGCCGGGCAGGACCCGGTGTCGGCCGGACAGGAACCGGAGCCGGCGGGACAGGCTTCGGCAGGATCCCCCACGGAAGAGGACCAGGAGTTGGCAGGACCCCCAGCAGGAGAGCGGTTGGCGGGACCTCCGACGAGACAGGACAAAAGGTTGGCAGTACCCCCGGCAGGAGAGTAGACGGCGGGACCTCCAACGGCACAGGACACAGGGTTGGCAGTACCCCCGGCAGGTGAGTAGCCGGCGGGACCTCCAACGGAACAGGACATAGGGTTGGCAGGACCCCCGGCAGGAGAGTAGTCGGCGGGACCTCCAACGGGACAGGACATGGGGTTGGCAGGAACCCCGGCAGGAGAGTAGTCGGCGGGGCCTCCAACGGGACAGGACATGGGGTTGGCAGGACCCCCGGCAGGAGAGTAGTCGGCGGGGCCTCCAACGGGACAGGACATAGGGTTGGCAGGACCCCCGGCAGGAGAGTAGTCGGCGGGGCCTCCAACGGGACCGGACAAAGGGTTGGCAGGAACCCCGGCAGGAGAGTAGTCGGCGGGGCCTCCAACGGGACAAGACATGGGGTTGGCAGGACCCCCGGCAGAGGGCTAGTCTGCGGGACCTCCAACTGGACGGGACATGGGGTTGGCAGGACCCCCGGCAGAAGACTAGTCTGCGGGGCCTCCAACGGAACAGGACATAGGGTTGGCAGGACCCCCGGCAGGAGAGTAGTCGGCGGGGCCTCCAACGGGACAGGACACAGGGTTTGCAGGACCCCAGGCAGGAGATGTAGTCGGCGGGGCCTCCAACGGAACAGGACATAGGCGTTGGCAGGACCCCCGGCAGGAGAGTAGTCGGCGGGGCCTCCAACGGGACACGACACAGGGTTGGCAGGAACCCCCGGCAGGAGAGTAGTCGGCGGGGCCTCCAACGAGACCGGGACAGAGGGTTGGCAGGAACCCCGGCAGGAGAGTAGTCGGCGGGGCTCCAACGGGACAAGACATGGGGTTTGGCAGGACCCCCGGCAGAGGGCTAGTCTGCGGGACATCCAACTGGACAGACATGGGGTTGGCAGGACCCCGGCAGAGGGCTAGTCTCGGGACCCTCCAACTGGACAGGACATGGGGTTGGCAGGACCCCCGGCAGAGGGGCTAGTCTGCGGGACCTCCAACTGGACGGGACATGGGGTTGGCAGGACCCCCCGGCAGAAGACTAGTCTGCGGGACCTCCAACTGGACAGGACATTGAGGTTGGCAGGACCCCCAGCGGAACCTCCATAGCGGTACATGACATGGGGTTGGCAGGGACCCCGGCAGAAGACTAGTCTGCGGGACCTCCAACTGGACATGAGTGAGGGGCTTGAGTGGGGACTCGAGAGAGGGCTTGAGAGGGAACTTGAGAGGAAACTGGAGAGTGGACTCGAGAAGGAACTCGAGAGGCTAACTCGAGAGGGGACCTGAGAGGGGACTTGAGAGGGGACCTGAGAGGGAACTCGAGAGGAGACCTGAGGAGAAACTTGAGAGGTGACTCGAGAGGGAACTCGAGAGGGGACTAGAGAGGGGACCTGAGGGGAAACTTGAGAGGTGACTCGAGAGGACACTGGAGAGTTGACTTGGGAGGTGACTCGAGAGGACACTGGGGAGTGACTTGAGAGGGGACTCGAGAAAAGACTCGAGAGGGAACTCGAAGAGGGGACCTGAGAGGGGACTTGAGAAAAGACTCGAGAGGGAACTTGAGATGGGATGAGGGAAGGGACTAGAGAAGGACCTCGAGGAGGGACTTGAGAAGTGACTAGAGGTGGGACTGGAGAAGGGACTAGAGAAGGGACTAGGACAGCTGGGGCCAGAGCTAAGGCTGGAACCATGGCTGCTGGGGCCAGAACTGGGGCTGGAACCATGGCTGCTGGGGCCTGTACTGGAGCCGGAACTATGGCTGTGTGGGCCGGTTCTGTAGCCGGAACCATGACTCTTGGGGCTCGGATTGCTAGCCTGGACTTGCGACTCCTTCTCCTAGAAGCCGCCTGAAGGCTCCGTGGACCTCCAAAAGCCAGCCGAGTTCCAGAAAACGCCTCTTGGACAGGAGCAGGAACTGGGGCGGAAGCACTGGTTGACTCCAGACGGAACACACCGAGACGTTTATAGTCCGCAGGCTGGAAATCACACGCCCAGATGAAGTTCAACATCCAGTCAGGTAAGAACTTCACCAAGTCCGGTTTCTCCATAGCCAACCGGTGCGCCTCTACCAGAGCGGCCTCCTTCTGCCGAACACTGGACGCTCCCCTCCACCAATCATAGCAGCCAGCCAAAGCAAAGGAAAAATGCTGTAATTCCAACTCAAATGGGTCATCTGCTGGGTCCATCTCTGGTCGGTGCTTTCTGTCACGGTTGAGTGAAGGAAGCAGGACCCAAGCGCAGATAACTTTGATAAACCTTTATTTCAAGGCTAAAATGGAACGAATACAGAAAAACACAAAACACTCACCGGTGGAGTCCGTCACCAACAAAAGAAGCACCGACACTGAACACAGCACGAGACAAGACTAAATACAGGGAGGGCTAATTACCAGACACAGGTGAACACAATCGGTAAACGAGACACAGGTGAGGAGGGAGGAGAAAAACACAAGAGCCACAGGTGAACACAATTAGCTAAACGAGACACAGGTGAGGAGGGAGGAGAACACACAGGGACACTAACGACAGGAGGAAAACATGACAGAGAACAGTGAAAACACCCAAACTTAGACAGAACTGTGACATCAATACTAACCAAGATAAATAATTATTATAATTAGAGTGTCCCCTAGCTAAAATAGGAGACATGCAGAGGAACATTCTGTAGCATATTCTGTCTGCTTCCGACTTCCCAGTATTATTGGCAGTAAATATAATATTAATCTACATTTTTAAACCATGTTTTATCCCAAAAGGGTTTAAATATAGTAACCATAATATGAAAGTAATTAAATAGGATCATTACTGACTAGATTAATAAATCATTTAGTGTAGTAATGATAGTACCTATTCATCTATATCTTTAAACTATGTTTTATCCCAAAAGGGTTTAGATATAGTAATATAATATATAAACAATTAAATCTGATCATTACTGACTGATTCATAAATCATTTGATGTAGTATATGAAAAAACCTATAAATCTACCTTTTTAAACCATGTTTTATCCCTAAAGGGTTTAAATAGTGACTATAATATATAGAATATTAAATCTTATCATTATTAACTTGATTAATAAATCATTTAATGTAGAATAGAAAGGATTAAACTAGTGTTGTAGATGAAACAACGTGTTATAAACCGTCCTTAAACAGTCCTGTTAATGATTAAAAAACAATGTATTAATTTGAACTTCTCAGATATATTTAATCTCAACCGAGTCTAAGATTAGTGTTTCTAATATATAAATAATGAAATCTAATCACTCCCGACATTTAATAACCAGTAAATCAATGTGAAACTGAGAGGAAATAACAGAGTCGCAGCGCGACGTCCATTATGTGAAACTGAAAGTAACACGGTCTATGAAAGTAGGTATTTTAAAACCTATTTGCCCCAAAAGAGTCTCAGGTTAATCTTTCTCATATTTTAATAGTCAAACCTGATCACTCCCGACATTTATAGATCAGTAATTCAACGTGAATATAAGAGAATCAGTGTAAATACAGGACCGGAAGTCAGTTAGCATCATGTAGCTTGTTAAGCTATCAATAAAGCGATCTATTTTAATGTGCGTATTTGAAGTCTATTTTTCTCAAATGAGTCTTGCTATAGTTGCTATAGGATTTTAATAATTAGATGTAATTACTGTCAACATTGAAAAATCTGTTTTGGATGTAGATTTTCTTTAAAAAAGATCGCGTTTCAATTGTCTTCCACCGTAAGTTCGTGCACTCCATACCGAAGTGTTTATAAAACTTTTAAAACACGTTTTAACCAAAATTGTGTCTTAATATAGAATTAAACTAATGTAAACAATATAATGTAATTGAGTAGACCTTGAAAGATCCGTGTAAAACATACATTTTAACAGATTTCATGGTTTTAATGTCCCGTATACTATTTTACTGACCGTGAGTCTGGAAGTCGCGAGAAGAAAGGAAGTAATGTTACCCAACCTCGTGTGAAAATCCCAAAGACAGGAAGTGACACTCCCTGTTAAAATTAGTATCCGAATACCCATGAAAAAACACTTTATTCCAGATTCATTCCAACCTTATTGTATGAAACTATACAAGAGTGAAATCAAAACAATGACCTCACAAGTAGATAAATAAAGACAAATTCTAAAGATTAAATCTAAACATTATAAAAATGTCTAAAAGGCTTGTTCTATTTATTTTTACCACAGATTCTAAGATTCTAAGATAGGCTCCATTTTTGGTCCCCTGTCTCCATCTATAGGTGTCAGAGGGGAGTGCGGGTACATTTTTGTCATCAGGTCTGTAAACCTAAAACATGTAAGGTTGTTATTTTTATTATTAAACCTAGAGGGATATAATAAATTCTGAGAAATAACTAAAGGATAAAATAGTCTAATAAGTAATGAATATTAGCTTAAATTTAGATATAAAGTCTGAGTGGTTAGGTTTAGAGGTTAATTTAAGGATAAGATAGTCTAATAATTGATGAATATTAACTTATATTTAGGCATAGAGTCTGAATGGTTAGGTTTAGAGGTTAAGTTAGGAATGAGATGGTCTATTAATTGATAAATAGGCTCCATTTATGGAGTAGGCTCCATTCGTGGTCCCCTGCCTCCATCTATAGGTGTCAGAGGGGAGTGCGGGTACATTTTTGTCATCAGGTCTGTTAACTTAAAACATGTAATGTTGTTATTTAAACCCAGAGGGATAGAATAAATTCTGAGAGATAACTTAAGGATAAGATAGTCTAATAAGTGATGAATATTAGCTTAAATTTAGGCATAAAGTCTGAGTGGTTAGGTTTAGAGGTTAATTTAAGGATAAGATAGTCTAATAATTGATGAATATTAACTTATATTTAGGCATAGAGTCTGAATGGTTAGGTTTTGAACTCATTCTAATCTTATTGTAGGCTATGTATCTAAATTAGAATAAATCCAAACTGGTACACTCATAAGTAGATAAATAAAGATATATTCTAAAGATAAAACTGTAAGCATTCTAAATTGACTTAAAGACAAGTAACACTTCTATTTATGTTCTAATGAACTTTAAGATTTAGGAGTGAATATAAGCGGACATGTAAACGCCTTCACTCAGTAGAATTGGTCAGTTAACCGTTTCTACTCGTTGAATCATACCACAAAGTTTCGTGGTTCGACTCAGGTTAAATAGTAAATCTACTAATGGCTATGGTTTAGGGGAGTAGGGTGAGAGTATCCAGAGAGTACATGTACAAGAGTAGGTCAGTGTCTACGTTCCACACTCCGCGGCCGGTCTAGGCTTCCTCTGTTAACCCGTTACCCTCTAACTTGACCCCCGGGGGGGCCCGAGAGGGGAAAGGTTTGGGTTATGAAGTAGAAGGATAAATAGGTGGACTATTTTAAATGTAAGTGATTGTTGAAGGTATATTGTAAGAGTAAGTCTTATATTATTATTATGTTTTATTTTGTCAGTAATCATTCCCATCCTACAATAAGTAAGCTAGGTCACTCTAATAAGTTACACACTAGCTCTTCAATGACCATGTCATTGTATGGGGATGTTCTGGTAGATACTCTTAGACAACAGAGACGAACTCTTCATGGCAGTTATTCTGACCACGGCCTAAGACTCATAAAATGGGATTTTAAGGTGGTGTTTTAATCAATTATTAAAAATGAAATTTGGAAAATAAAAATAGTGGATTTTTAAGTTATTATTCTGTCAGTAATCATTCCCATCCTACGAAACGTCAGCTAGGTTTACCTTTGTGGGATTCTTACACACTAGCTTTGAATGACGTTATTTAGTGGTTCAGGAATGTTCTGATAAGGATTCCATGTCCGCAGATACCTAATTAATAATTAGAACCGACCAAAGCCCTCAAATTAAATAGCGGTGGTACAGAAAACAGGGGTTCCAAATTGCCATGTTTAGTGACGTCATCATTAACATTAGCATAACTTAATATTAGTATAAAATTAGCATCTACATTTTTTTTTAAAAAGTATTTTAAACTCATTCTAATCTTATTGTAGGCTATGTATCTAAATTAGAATAAATCCAAACTGGTACACTCATAAGTAGATAAATAAAGATATATTCTAAAGATAAAACTGTAAGCATTCTAAATTGACTTAAAGACAAGTAACACTTCTATTTATGTTCTAACGAACTTTAAGATTTAGGAGTGAATATAAGCGGACATGTAAACGCCTTCACTCAGTAGAATTGGTCAGTTAACCGTTTCTACTCGTTGAATCATACCACAAAGTTTCGTGGTTCGACTCAGGTTTAAATAGTAAATCTACTAATGGCTATGGTTTAGGGAGTAGGGTGAGAGTATCCAGAGAGTACATGTACAAGAGTAGGTCAGTGTCTACGTTCCACACTCCGCGGCCGGTCTAGGCTTTCTCTGTTAACCCGTTACCCTCTAACTTGACCCCCGGGGGGGCCCGAGAGGGGAAAGGTTTGGGTTATGAAGTAGAAGGATAAATAGGTGGACTATTTTAAATGTAAGTGATTGTTGAAGGTATATTGTAAGAGTAAGTCTTATATTATTATTATGTTTTATTTTGTCAGTAATCATTCCCATCCTACAATAAGTAAGCTAGGTCACTCTAATAAGTTACACACTAGCTCTTCAATGACCATGTCATTGTATGGGGATGTTCTGGTAGATACTCTTAGACAACAGAGACGAACTCTTCATGGCAGTTATTCTGACCACGGCCTAAGACTCATAAAATGGGATTTTAAGGTGTTAAATTAATAAATTATTAAAAATGAAATTTGGAAAATAAAAATAGTGGATTTTTAAGTTATTATTCTGTCAGTAATCATTCCCATCCTACGAAACGTCAGCTAGGTTTACCTTTGTGGGATTCTTACACACTAGCTTTGAATGACGTTATTTAGTGGTTCAGGAATGTTCTGATAAGGATTCCATGTCCGCAGATACCCAATTAATAATTAGAACCGACCAAAGCCCTCAAATTAAATAGTGGTGGGAAAGAAAACGAGCGACTCAGCTACTCATACTCAGTTTCGGAGCACGTCCCCCGTTTCTCCAGGCTCCGGCTGGGTTAGGTTGTTTAAGGGCCACCAGATCTCCCCATGTCGCCCGACGACTTCATGGTTATACAGAGATCCAAGGAGATGCACGCGCACTAGATGACGTGTCGGCTCATGCCCTAGCTTAGCATCATAACTGAGTCATAAGTGTGTAAAGGTGAAGTAGACAGGGTAATTTAAGCTTGAAAGACAGAGACAGGGAGGCTAGCTGTGTTTACGGCGGACACCTCCCCTTGCCGCTTTGGCTGTATCTGTTTATGGCCAATTTCCATTCGTCACCCCGAAGGGTTCGTTCCAAAAAAGGGGTAGGAAGTAAAGGTCAGAGTGAAAAAGTGGGGAGATAATGTGGTTTAGATTTAGGCAAAGAGCCAGAATGGTCAAGGTTAATGGTCAGATTCCGGGTAAATTAGTATAATTAGGGAACCAAAATAGTCTAAAGTTAGACTAAAGATGGTCTATTATTTGATATTTAATTAAGAGTGTACCATAAATAGATTTTAATTGTTTGGTTTGAAGGTCAGATAGCCATTTGTGAAGATGTATTTAAGGGAAATTAGATGAAGGACCTCTTAGTGTCAGTGACGTGTCCCACCAGTTCAGATCGGGTCTCACCAAGCCGGGACAACCGGGTCCAAAGAACATTAGTCGCACCCGGACACCGCTCAGTCCGGTCAGAACCAATCCCCCAACCCAGCCATGTTAGACTCGGAACCGACTGAGGGAATTACCATTCCAGTCCAAATAAAGTCCCCAAAACCAGGTGGGGGCCCAGCTCAAACAAACGTCGCCGTGCCCGAGTACGACCTGCTCAGAAAGAACCACACCTCTCCTTATCAGTCATGGCAGACCGAGGTCCGACTGAGGAAACAACCAAATTACATTTCTAAATTCAATTCGAATTAAGAGATTTAGAAAAAAGTGTACCATAAGTGGATTTTAATTGTTTGATTTGAGAGTCAGATAACTTTTAATGGAGAAATACTTTAGGATTAGGTAAGAGGTCAGAGTGGTTAGGTTTAGAGGTTAACTTAAGGATATGATAGTCTAATAATTGATGAATATTAGCTTAAATTTAGGTATAAAGTCTAAGTGGTTAGGTTTAGAGGTTAACTTAAGTATAAGATGGTAAGTGTTTTAGGATTAGGCTGTATAAAAACAGGAGTACGCTTTTTTGTAGTGAATTGTCAAACTAGCCATAATGAACAGTTATAAGTCTGCATAAAAACAGAAGGAGTAGGCTTTTTTGTCATGAATGGTCAAACTAGCCATAATGAACAGCTATAAGTCTGCATAAAAACAGAAGGAATGCGCTGTTTATAGTGAATGGTCAAACTAGCCATAATGAACGGTTAGAAGTCTGCATAAAAACAGAAGGAGAAGGCTTTTCTGTAGTAAATGGTCAAAATAGCCATAATGAACGGTTAGAAGTCTGCATAAAAACAGAAGGAGTAGGCTTTTCTGTAGTGAATGGTCAAAATAGCCATAATGAACGGTTAGAAGTCTGCATAAAAACAGAAGGAGTAGGCTTTTCTGTAGTGAATGGTCAAAATAGCCATAATGAACGGTTAGAAGTCTGCATAAAAACAGAAGGAGTACGCTTTTTTGTAGTGAATGGTCAAACTAGCCATAATGAACAATTATAAGTCTGCATAAAAACAGAAGGAGTACGCTTTTTTGTCATGAATGGTCAAACTAGCCATAATGAACAGTTGGAAGTCTGTATAAAACAGAAGGAATGCGCTGTTTATAGTGGGTGGTCAAACTAGCCACCAAGAACGGTTAGTAATCTGTCTAAACCCAAAAGGAGTACGCTTTTTATGGAAATGTATATTTTAGGGGAGATATTTTAGGATTTAGGCAAAAGATAAAATGGTTAGATTTAAAGGTTAAATGAAGGATATGATGGTCCATTAATTGAAGAGTATTAACTTAAGTTTAGACATAAAGTCTGAGTGGTTAAGTTTAGACGTAAGGTAAAGGATTAGGCTCTAATTATATTGTATTAGATATATTCGAGTTATGTAAAAAGACTGAACCGATTTAATAAAAATCAGGTGTAATTTTAGGATGAAAGTGAGCTAAAAATAGGATTAATTAGAGAGATATTTGTCCATGGTTAATGATTTTATGGATAAAAAGCCGTCACAGGCCCTCCTTCTATAGTTACTCTGCCTCCATCTAGTGTCGACAGAGGGAAGTGACCGGAGAAATGTAGAATGCAAAAAAAACCTCAAAAAATGAATCTGTCTGTAATTAAGATAAAATGTTATATTTATTTGTTGAACCATGGAGGATTGTTAACCTCACCTTTTTAGTAACCATATTGTGGAATCAATCATTCCATTGCCCTGGTGAGAAATAGTCAGTAGTTTTTTTTGTACTCCCAAAAATAATTTTTTGGTGCACAAAAATAGTCCTTTATTATGGTTGGAACACATCATCAGTGAAAGAACCTGAAGGTCAAAGGGGGTTTCGACCATTATCTCCAGACACCCCTACTTCAGGGAGGTCGCCCCAGGTGATCAATCCTGGTGCTGTGTTTTTTTCTAAACTGTCCCAACTTGGGGAAAAGGACTGGTCAGTAGGTCAAGTCCATGAACTTTTGAGGTGGAGAGCGACCCACTGGGTCAACAGACCTTAATGAACTATATTCAATCCCCCTGGGTGAAGAGAATTGTATAAAAACCTTGAGAATTAGTAAACCAGAATTAAATGCTAGGTCAGCAGACTCAAAAAGGTAGCTTCCACCACCGGTAGAGGGAAATATAAACCCATTGTGTTGATTAATACCCTAGGGTTAGTAAACTAGGTGGATAGACCAGAAGAAAGTAGATTAAATCACTATAGGTAGAGGGAGACACACCTTGGAGAGAAGATTATAAATGAGTATTGGGTCCAGAAACCAAAATGAGATATAATAATTTTAACGTGTTAGGCTGCACCAATCTGGATAAAGTCAGGCAGGACCAGGGAAACCGGGCTCAGTCAATCCCAACTGTGATAGGGCACAGCAAGACTAAAAGGAACCACATCCTCCCCCACAGCTCCGGTCAAACGAGATCCGAATGGGGGTTGGACTGTCATAATTAAAACCAAACTCGTCTAGATTGGAGGGAACCGCATTAAATCTATCATAAACGGCGATGGGGCGCTGTCTGATTAAATACAAATACACCTCCCCTTATCCATCCGACAGGTCTGATTCCAATTCTATATTTAACTATAAAAAATGTTAATCTCATGAATAGAGACAAATCAATACTAACCGAGAGAAATAATTATTTTAATTAGAGTGTCCCATAGCTAAAATAGGAGACATGTAGAGGAACATTCTGTAGTATTTTCTGTCTGCTTCCGACTTCCCAGTATTATTGACAGTAAATATAATATTAATCTACATTTTTAAACCATGTTTTATCCCAAAAGGGTTTAAATATAGTAACCATGAAATGAAAGTAATTAAACATGATCATTACTAACTAGATTAATAAATCATTTAGTGTATTATATGATAGTACCTGTTAATCTACATTTTTAAACTATTTTTCTCTTTAGGACTGCCACACTTAAGACCAGACTCGTCCAGGTAGGGGGGAACCAGATTCCGTTCATCATGAACAGCGATGGGGCGCTGTCTGATCAAACATAAATACACCTCCCCTTATCCACCCGACCGGCCTGAATCCAACTCTATATTTAACTATAAATAAATGTTATTCTCATAAATAGAGACAAATCAATACTAACCAAGATAAATAATTATTATAATTAGAGTGTCCCCTAGCTAAAATAGGATACATGCAGAGGAACATTCTGTAGCATATTCTGTCTGCTTCCGACTTCCCAGTATTATTGGCAGTAAATATAATATTAATCTACATTTTTAAACCATGTTTTATCCCAAAAGGGTTTAAATATAGTAACCATAATATGAAAGTAATTAAATAGGATCATTACTGACTAGATTAATAAATCATTTAGTGTAGTAATGATAGTACCTATTCATCTATATCTTTAAACTATGTTTTATCCCAAAAGGGTTTAGATATAGTAATATAATATATAAACAATTAAATCTGATCATTACTGACTGATTCATAAATCATTTGATGTAGTATATGAAAAAACCTATAAATCTACCTTTTTAAACCATGTTTTATCCCTAAAGGGTTTAAATAGTGACTATAATATATAGAATATTAAATCTTATCATTATTAACTTGATTAATAAATCATTTAATGTAGAATAGAAAGGATTAAACTAGTGTTGTAGATGAAACAACGTGTTATAAACCGTCCTTAAACAGTCCTGTTAATGATTAAAAAACAATGTATTAATTTGAACTTCTCAGATATATTTAATCTCAACCGAGTCTAAGATTAGTGTTTCTAATATATAAATAATGAAATCTAATCACTCCCGACATTTAATAACCAGTAAATCAATGTGAAACTGAGAGGAAATAACAGAGTCGCAGCGCGACGTCCATTATGTGAAACTGAAAGTAACACGGTCTATGAAAGTAGGTATTTTAAAACCTATTTGCCCCAAAAGAGTCTCAGGTTAATCTTTCTCATATTTTAATAGTCAAACCTGATCACTCCCGACATTTATAGATCAGTAATTCAACGTGAATATAAGAGAATCAGTGTAAATACAGGACCGGAAGTCAGTTAGCATCATGTAGCTTGTTAAGCTATCAATAAAGCGATCTATTTTAATGTGCGTATTTGAAGTCTATTTTTCTCAAATGAGTCTTGCTATAGTTGCTATAGGATTTTAATAATTAGATGTAATTACTGTCAACATTGAAAAATCTGTTTTGGATGTAGATTTTTTTTTAAAAAGATCGCGTTTCAATTGTCTTCCACCGTAAGTTCGTGCACTCCATACCGAAGTGTTTATAAAACTTTTAAAACACGTTTTAACCAAAATTGTGTCTTAATATAGGATTAAACTAATGTAAACAATATAATGTAATTGAGTAGACCTTGAAAGATCCGTGTAAAACATACATTTTAACAGATTTCATGGTTTTAATGTCCCGTATACTATTTTACTGACCGTGAGTCTGGAAGTCGCGAGAAGAAAGGAAGTAATGTTACCCAACCTCGTGTGAAAATCCCAAAGACAGGAAGTGACACTCCCTGTTAAAATTAGTATCCGAATACCCATGAAAAAACACTTTATTCCAAATTCATTCCAACCTTATTGTATGAAACTATACAAGAGTGAAATCAAAACAATGACCTCACAAGTAGATAAATAAAGACAAATTCTAAAGATTAAATCTAAACATTATAAAAATGTCTAAAAGGCTTGTTCTATTTATTTTTACCACAGATTCTAAGATTCTAAGATAGGCTCCATTTTTGGTCCCCTGTCTCCATCTATAGGTGTCAGAGGGGAGTGCGGGTACATTTTTGTCATCAGGTCTGTAAACCTAAAACATGTAAGGTTGTTATTTTTATTATTAAACCTAGAGGGATATAATAAATTCTGAGAAATAACTAAAGGATAAAATAGTCTAATAAGTAATGAATATTAGCTTAAATTTAGATATAAAGTCTGAGTGGTTAGGTTTAGAGGTTAACTTAAGGATAAGATAGTCTAATAATTGATGAATATTAACTTATATTTAGGCATAGAGTCTAGATGGTTAGGTTTAGAGGTTAAGTTAGGAATAGGATAGTCTAATAAGTGATGAATATTAAATTAAATTTAGGTATAAAGTCTGAGTGGTTAGGTTTAGAGGTTAATTTAAGGATAAGATAGTCTAATAATTGATGAATATTAACTTATATTTAGGCATAGAGTCTGAATGGTTAGGTTTAGAGGTTAAGTTAGGAATAAGATAGTCTATTGATTGATGAATAAACTTCATTTGTGGAGTAGGCTCTATTTGTGGTCCCCTGTCTCCATCTATAGGTGTCAGAGGGGAGTGCGGGTACATTTTTCTCTCTTGGGTGGTTAATAGAATAAAATCAATATTGTTATTGATAGAAGAGAATAGAAATAAAAATAGAGAGACAGGAGAGTTTTAAAGGTTAGGATTAGGTTTAGAGGTAAAATTAAGGATAAGATAGTCTATTAATTGATAAATATTAACTTAAATTTAGGTATAAAGTCTGATTGGTTAGGTTTAGAGGTTAACTTAAGGATAAGATAGTCTAATAATTGATGAATATTAACTTATATTTAGGCATAGAGTCTAGATGGTTAGGTTTAGAGGTTAAGTTAGGAATAGGATAGTCTAATAAGTGATGAATATTAACTTAAATTTAGGTATAAAGTCTGAGTGGTTAGGTTTAGAGGTTAATTTAAGGGTTAGGGTTAGGGTTAGGGTTAGGTTTTGGTTAGGAGTAGGGTTTTGGATTCCGGTGTTGGATTGGGTTGCACTGGCCTAGGGGTCTGTGGATGGGTGTTGTGAGGGTGTTTGTCTGTAGGTGTTAGGGTCCATGGGCCAAGGAGGAGGAGCAGGTCAGATCATCCCCGGGACAGGTGGGCAGAGGAGAGGGGAGGATCCAGAGGGGATACGTCTATAAGTCGTTGAGTCCCCTGGGTGTGGTTGTTCCAAGTTTCTGGATCCAAGATGTTTCTGCCCTCTTCCTCTGCCCGATGGTCCACCGGTCGTTGGTTTCCAGGCCTGAGATGGTGAGTTGATCTGGCGGGTGTAGTTGGAAGTGGGTGACCAAGGGGGTAGTGAGTCGACCTTCCCCAATGTTGTACAGATGTTGTTTGAGACGGATGAGTATGGTATGTTTGGTTTCTCCTATGTAGTGTTTTTTACAGGTGTTGCATGTGATGATGTAGACTATGTTGCTGTTATTAAGAGAGAATGAACCGAGGGCAGGGAAGGCTGCTCCACTGTATTGGTTATGTATGTATTTTCTATTGATGTAGCGGTGACTATGTTGTGTATGTGGTAGGGCTCTGTTGCTGCTAAACTTGGAATGTATGAGTATGTCGTGTAGGCTGGGATTTTTCCGGTAGGCTGATATGACTCTATGTTCAGAGAAATAAGGTTGTGACTGGAGGAGGGAGAAGTTATTTTTGACAGTCCGGTGGAATCCTGTGATGGTGTGGGAGAAGGTGGATACAAATGGGATGAGATGACAGTTAGGGTTAGGGTCAGGTGGGGGATGGTTAGGGTTAGGGTCCGGAGGTGGAGGATGGTCAGTGGATGGATGGTGCAGACCTTGGACGGGTACCATGGGGTTGGGATTAGGGTTAGGGTCAGGTGGGGGGTGGTTGGGGTTAGGGTTAGAGTTGTCGGTGGAGACTGCCAGGACCAATCCCCACGTCCCAATCGGTTAGGGAAGAGGCGGTTGGGATGCCTACCCTGGTTGGGGTGGGGGGGAATCAGGGTGGGAGTGTGGGTAAGGAAAAGGATGCAGACCCTGGTTAGGGTGGGGGGAGGGGGAGTCGGGAGTGGAGAGGGTTGTTGAGAGTGGAGACTGGTCCGAGTCCGTGACCTGAGGCGGATCTCCTCCAGGGAAAGGAGGGGGAGGAGGGCGAGTGGGAGCGAGGCTGGCCAAGGTGGCGTTCTTGATATGGCGGAGGAAGCGTTTTGAATAGCCTCTTGTTTGGAGGCTGTGGAAGAGGATCCTGACGGAATGATGGAAGTCAGACTGTTTGGAGGAGATGCGGTGAAAACGGATGATTTGTGATTTAATAATGCCTGGAAAAGTGTGTTTGGGATGATAACTGCATTTATGTAACAGTGAATGTGTGTCTGTTGGCTTAAAATAAACCTTTGAGTATTTTTTTGTGTGTGTTGTTGAGGGGTTGGAAGAAGACTGTAGTGTCTAGGAAGTTGACTGTGTGTTGGTTTATGGTGTACTTGACTGTGATGGTGGGATGGTGGCTGTTGAGGGTGTTGATAAACTGTGGGAAGAGGGAAATGTCATGAGGCCAGATACCGATTATGTCGTCCAGGAATCGACGGTACAGGGATGGTAGGTGGGTGCACTTGGCCAGTGCTCCTCGCTCCCACTCGCTCATGTATATGTTTGCGTAGGAGGGGGCAAATCGCTGACCCATGGCCGTTCCGTGGATTTGAAGGTAATGTTTGTCATTAAAAGTAAAATCGTTGTTTTTAAGGCAGAGGGCGAGTAGGGAGAGTAAGTGTTTGTCCGGTCTTTTATGGTCTGGGTATTTGGCGAGGAGTGAGGTAACTGAAAGGAGTCCTAAGTCGGTGTTGATATTAGTGTATAAACTGTCTATGTCTATGGTAAATAGATAGGCTGGGGTGGGAACGACCATGGGTCTGGTGATGTGCAGAAAGTGGTAGGTGTCTTTGAGGTAGCTGGGGTGTTGGGTGGAAAGGGGGCCTAAATGGTGTTCTATGTAATGGGAGATGTTGTAGGTAGTGCTGCTGCAGTCGGATATGATGGGTCTGCCGGGAGGAACCTCAAAGGGAATGGTCCAGGTGGAAGGGTCTTTATGTATTTTTGGCAGTAGATAGAACTGGCGAAGGCGGGGTGCATCGGGTCCAAATAAGAAGTCCCTCTGTTTGGCGGAAATGAACTTGAGTTTGTAAAGTGTTTCTACTATTGGTCTGAGTTGGAGTTGTGTCTGGGGCTGTGTTGTGTCCGGGATGGGCTTGTAATGGAGTGGGTTATTGAGTTGTGTCTGAGCTTCTGTGATGTAGTGGTGTCTATCCATAATGACTATTTTTGATCCTTTGTCGGCCGGTTTGATAACTATGTGTTTGTTTTTATTGAGTAGGGTTAGGGCCCTGCGTTCGTCCACCGACAGATTATCTGGAATATCTGTCGGTGGTCGGAAGGTTTGCAGGGCCCGGTTATTTGTGGTAATGGTTTGTTTTGTTTTGGGGTTGACTTGAGTGATTGATGGTTCCCAGTTGGAGGGGAAGGTGAAAAGTGACGGTTGGGTACAGGGTTTGGTGTGAAAATAATCTATAATTTTGAGGCGTCTATGATATTGGTGTAGATCCCTTTGAAGTTCCTCTCGGTCATGACGGGGGGGGGGCGTGGGACAAAGCTGAGTCCCCTCTGTAGGAGTTGTAGCTGTACCACAGAGGGGACAAAGAGGGTGGACAAATTGAGAACAGTGGAGGGTGAATTCCACCTCAGGTCAGGGCCCCGATCAGGGTCGGGGGGAGTGCTGGTGGAGTTGGTTGGGGGGTGGGGTAGGTTAATGCATTTATCCGGGGTAGGTTCAGAGGTATTTAGAAATGTAACTCCCTGTACCAGGAGTCCAGGATGAGTTTGGCTGTGGGGGAAGTCCAATGAACATTGTCCTGGCCAGTCTGGAAGGCTTCCTGTGGAATGGATGACAGGGTGTTGTGGTGTCTGGTGAGGAAGTTGTTGATTTTGAGGATATTACATGTTTGTACTTGGGTAAGGTGGAGTGAATGGTTGATGAGGGGGATGTAAATGGAAGCCATGGGGAAGGTCTTCTCGGCGTATTTTTTCATAGTGTTGAATTGTTTAGTGGTAGTGCGTTCAGGGTCGTGGTCTTTATTGTTGATGCCAATGGAGATTATGACAATTTTGGCTGTTGGAATGGGAGGGGTGCGTTTGAACAGTTCCATGAGATGATAAACTTTGGCTCCAGGATAGCAGTCCATTTGTAGGGTGGGGTTGGTGTGGGATGGTAGGCGGCCAATATTGGAGTCTCCCAGTATGCGGATTGGTTTACAGCCTGTTAGGGACCAATCCACCGCCTTCTTTGATGGTCTTGCCATATGGGTGATGGGGCGATACTGGGTTGGGGCAGTGGAGCTGGTAGGTTTGTAGAAGAGGGAACGGGGGCCAGGGGTAAGGTAGGGGGGGATACCAGAGAGGGGAAGTGGCGGAGGAGAGGGAGAAGAGGAAGGGGTAGACCGGGAAGAGGGTGAGGTTGAAGGAGGGGTTGAAGGTCCTTGGAGGTTGAGGGATGGAGAGGTTCCTGGGAAGTTAGGGTCCGGGTCGGGTGGTGTGCCAGTCCCCTCAGTGGACCCGCCGGACTGCAGTGGCCCAACAGACTGGCCAGAGGGGGGCTCAGAATGGACTTGTATGATCTGGTTGACCTTAGAATGACCTTTCATCATCGACCCCCCCGTGGGATGGAGTACAGAGTCTGCTGGGTTCCAAGCGCCAGTGAGGTCCAATGGGGGACCAGCAACACCTGTAGATGATTGGGAGAAGGAGAGAATGTTATCAGGAATACTGACTGAGACGTTGGAATGGTAGACCTCGTAGTTAATTTGGCGGTTGGGAGGGGAGGGCTGGGAGTGGGTTGGGGGTGAGGGGGTACTAAGGTCAACTAAGTTGACCTGAGGAGATGGGGAGGGTTGGGGTGGGGGTGAGGTAGAGGGAAGGGTGGCCCCGGGAAGGCTAGAGTTCTTGTCTGGGGTGGCTGGAATGGTGGCTACACTGGTGATGGGGGAAGTGGGTTTGGATAGGATAGGGTTCTGGGTTGGGAGGCGAATATATGATATAATAAGTAAAACAATCAACTTACACTAACATTCGCCACTTCTGGTTTCTCAGATTCTGCAGAGAAGGAAACATGTATTTAATAAAGTTGCAATGATAAAACAATTAAATGTAACACCAGTGCATATCATACGATCGTTTAACATGTTCAAGGAGTGAAAAACACCAGATCAGGAGTATTCCACATTTCGTGAATTGGGATTTTGGTTTGGTTGGACTAAAATCCAACTGTATTTGCAAACTCACTGAATTGTTCCATCCAGGGCATTTGGCGGAGAGTCTTTGGGAGCTTAATGAGTGCCATGTTGTAGCCGTTGTCCACATCTTTCAGCAGATGGTTGAGCTTCTCTTTCATCTGTTCCACTCTGGTCTTCACTGTGAAACATAACAAAATAGTTTTAGCTTACTCCACTAGTTTATAAAGAAGCTAACATTGTCTCAACATTGACAAACTACAACTTTAAAATGCACAGTTGTATGAAAATTAACCAGTAAAGATCGTCTTATACTATCCCGATTGATCAATAATATAAGCAGATTTCATTTATTGTACTGGCATACATGTTAACCAAAGATTTAAAAGGGTATTGCTTTACAGCAAGTTCTGAGGTATAGATAAGGAGAGAAGACTGCTGCTTTCTTTATTTTTCAACTTTGCAGTGTCAGGGCAAGTACAAACCATGACCTACATTTTTTTAATGACTTAATAATAACCAGGGGTAGACATTAAGGGTAAAAAGCCACTGGCCCTCCGGGCCGGTGGAATTGTATTGTCACTGGCCCCACCATTGTAACCACTGGCCCGAAGCATTCGTCCAAAAAAAAAATATCGACAAATAATGAAGAAAATTAACACATTTGTTGCAATAGTAATTTATAC
The DNA here is from genome assembly GCA_902827135.1 of Harpagifer antarcticus. Taxonomy (NCBI): domain Eukaryota; kingdom Metazoa; phylum Chordata; class Actinopteri; order Perciformes; family Harpagiferidae; genus Harpagifer; species Harpagifer antarcticus. Next base: position 114,300 of record CADEHL010001146.1, on the reverse strand, counting down.
ATTACTACTTGTACTACAACATTTGAACAATCAGTTCTTCCTCATTTGTTCATATTTGGTTTATTAAAATAATGATATTGTGGTCATTGTTAAAAAATGTCTGCTATTATTATGAGTATTATTATTTGTATAATGCACTTTCTGCCTTCCTGTCATTAGGAGTTAGACATGTAATGGCTAGAGATTAGATTAGATCCTTCATTATCCTAAACTGCTGGGACATTTCCCTAAAGCCAATACATTTATATGTTCTACTCTTCACTTACTTGTCAGCATAGGTCGGCATTAATGTACAGAGCCGACAGAAGACCTTGTTTATATTGGCATCGTATTGAGAGGTGCAGCCAGTGACGCGTCCTAAAACCAGGAAGTAAGCTGCTGGTTCCCTCCACAAGGGTTTTGGAAAATAGCTGGAAATAAGGTCTGTGAAAAACAAACCTGTTTGATAAATGCACGTTTTGTTCAGCCGGATAATCTCCACATGTCTACCCTACTTTTATAATTTTCTAATCATAAATGTAATCGATAGATTATAAAAGGGGTTTAGGACCGGTCACTGCACCACTCTATAGAAGCCAACTCCATCGATCAAGCTGAAACTTTCTCTCCCTCTTCTTCTCATGTCACTCTCCTTTAACTCCTCCGGTGACTTTCTTTTATTTGAAAATAGTTTTTTGCCCGGCGCTTGGCCGGTTACCGCTGGTATTAAAAACATTTTGGCGAATGGTTAGGTGGCGCGATACTCTGTAGTGAAGGAGCGCGAGCCTGTTCGTGCTGCGCTCCGCAGCAAACAGCTGTTTGCTTTTCACCCAACAACGACAAGCGACTCACGAAACGCTATGTTGTAGCGTTAATAAACGAAACAATTTAACTAAATTGCTAGTCAAAATACCAATACCACAGGAAACATTTTTTTTTAAACAATATTTTTAGTGGCCCGAGCGGGCAAGTGGAAAGTACGTTATGCTGGCCCGGGGTGTATAAATAGTGCTTCCGGGCCAGCGGGCCAATTATAATGTCGAGCCCTGAATTGTACTTTGGTCTTTTATATTTAACGAGGACGATTGAGTTTGCTAAGAGTACACAATGACAAAAAAAGTATTACATATGTTCAATGTGTGTACGAGTAGATACATGACCATCACATTATGTAAGGACAATCTGACAAATATATTATATTGATTAAAGTTCTTAGATGTATATTTGGTGTTACATGAACTACGTGCAAGAGTATTTGAGGTGGTCAGGGCCCAATTGGTTATGTGACAGTTAATGTCCTTTCGTATTCATACTGGTAAGGTTAATAGTAATAATAAATAAATGTTTGATAATTCTCAATTTAACCAGCTGTATCAGTCTAACATTGGAAGAACACGAATGTAATACACTATATGTTAAAAACAATACTTTATTAGAGTATAAATCACACAAAACATGCATTTAACATAACTGTCATTAATGGTGCGATTTTACAGGTACGCTTCTGATTCATTCAACGTCAATCTGATGGTTTCTGTACATAAGTGAAACCAAAATGACAACCAGTTAGTAAACGTTATAATTTCATTACTTTTTTTTTTTTTTTTTTTTTTTTCTGCTTGATGTCTTTTAATTACAGTAAGTTGCATAGCTTCACAGTAGCATTACTATCATCTGTTTACATGGTCAATGAAAGTAGAGTGTTGGCAATTATCACATTATAGTTGAATTGTAACAGCTTGGCAGAGTGACCATTGACCTGCAAACTGCTACTGAAAGAGTTAAAAGACAACAAGCAGGCTGTTAAAGTGGCAGTGGCTCAAACTCAGAGAGAAAGCACCTGCTTTAACTACCACCTTTGAAGGCAAACAACAAATCCTTCATTTGCACTCAACTTTTTCAAAATAAAAGATAAATATAGACAAATCTAAAAAAGTAAAAAGAAAAAGATGCTGCACAAATGCATAGAAATGTATACAACTGTATACGATGTTGCATAAGAGTCAACACTGGCATAAGACAACTTAAATATAAAAGCAAGACCCAGAAGTATTTTATAGTAACAGTAGTTTAAAGACTCACAGCTTGACACCCAGGAATTGAGCTAATGGAAACAAAGACAAACTATTTAATCTACACAAGCTGGTCCTTTGGTCTTCCTCTTGTTATATGATGCTTGAATTAAATCTTTATAGACATTTCAGCACACTACCAAACAATTAGGAAGGTAAAAAAAAACAATTGCATTATACAGTTTAAGACATATTCACTTTAAGGCACTCAGAATTCACACTTTTCTAAAAAAAGTCTTGAAGGGTCTGCATTGACTGCGTCAGTCCAATTAAGGTATGTTATGCTTACAAAGAAAAATGTCACATTTAAATAGAAAGAGCCTGCGTATCACATCTTATCAAAACATCTGATGCTTTGGAACCCAGGAAATAAAACAGCCATATGAGAAATACAAAATAAATACAATTTGGTTTGCAAATTAAATAAACGTGTTCCAGATAGCAAAGCTAAACACCCACAAATTCACTGGTTAAAATACAGATCATTTGCTTCCTGCTAAAAAATGTCATTAAAAATATGTAAAGAAATGAAGACGGACCACCTATGGACTGGGTAAGAAAACACGTCAACTGCATTGACTTAAAATAAATGGATCATCCGATTGAACTCTTTTTAGACTTTCAGTTTCAGTAAACCTTACTAAACTGCAAGAAATTGCTTAGTAACCTTTAAGACATACACATCTTACTTCTTGAGAAAGAAAAAGCAGAGTACAGATCCAAATATGGTGTCAAAACAAAGCTGCTCAGTGCCTTACACTGTTTAGTTTGTGTCGACGCCTCGAGAAGATCCTTTAATACTGTGATGCCCCTGTGGGTGCATCAGTAGAGAGGAGGTGGTGATTGGTTATTGGTGATTGGTGTTTGCTGTTTGCATTGATTGCAGTAACTCAGGGCACCTGGGTCTGGTGTCCTGCAGCTATTTAGAGCCTCTCTGCTCCTCTCTGTGCTCTCTCTGCTTTCCCGTACAGGTCCCGGTGTTGTTGAGTATAACTTGTTGTTACTTTACTTTGTGCACCTCAACACTCTCACACATACACATTCATGCAACCCTCACCCTGCATTTACACTATTGATACCACTGTCGTCCACACCTCATGCTTTAACTATTGTTGCACTTCATCTAATTTGGATTGTTTCTTCAAATAAACATATTTTGATAACCATTGACATGGTGTGTCTCCTCTTTGTTGTGGCCTTTTGAGCCAGGTCATAACAAATGGGGGCTCGTCCGACGGGTTATTTGGTTAAAAGTTTGTGTAGTGCTCAGAGCACATGGTGTCATTTGAGCAGCTAATTAGTTGATGTGGTCCAGCTGTGTGCTGGCTCGGTACTGCTATTTTGGGGACACATCATGTTTTTTTGGGTTTCAGGAAGCTTTAGTGTTTGACATGGCGTCAGGTTTTGTGTGCCAATCAGAAGGTAAGATGTTGCTGCTTGTTACGCTTTTGTAAAGAGTTTTCCCCGCTAGGCTTAAGTGGCGTTTCCCTTTGGGTTGCGTCTGTTTGTTTTTTTCATAGTGTTGTGGCAACGTGGTTAGTGTCAGCTGTTTTCGGACAGCTGTCTCGGGGCACATCCGCGTGATATCTTGGGGTTACCTGCGTGCAGGTTGCTCCATAACTCCGCCGGGTTCCAGTGCGTAATTACCCACCGCAAGCCACATGAAGACTAGGTGAGATTAGGAAGATTTTGTTTAGGCAGTTAGGGGGAAATTCTCTGTTGGGTTAATCTTATGCCCATGCGTGTTGGCAGTTTGGTACTTTGCTTTCTGATTGGCTAGTATGACTTCTTTGTCAGCGTTTGTGGATGCGCCCTCAGTGTCGTTCTTAGATAATTGCCAGAAGGCGCAGTTAGTCGAAATAGCAGAGCACTATGACATTGCTGTTGTGGGGAGCAAGCGGAAACATGACATTAAAACTGTCATTGTGTCATCTTTGTTTGAGCAGGGGGTGTTGCAGAGGAGTGAGTCTGGTGCGGCAGGGTTCGTGCCGGTGGTGGTTCAGACAGCTGGTTTCACGTTCGAGCAGCAAAAGGAGCTTTTGGCCATGCAGTTTGAGCAAGAGAAGTTGAGGTTGGAGCAGGAGAAGTTGCAGTTGGAGATGAGGTTGGAGCAGGAGAAGTTGAGGTTGGAGCAGGAGAAGTTGCAGTTGGAGATGAGGGGTCAGCAGCAGGAGGTAGAGAAGCGTTTGGAGGTGGAGAAGGTGCTGGAGGTGGAAAGGATGAAATGTGAGGTGGAACATGCTAGATTACGGCTGATGGGAGAGGGCAAGTTGTCTCCAAGGGAGGATGGTGGTGATAGGTCGGCATCAGGCAGTGGCGATATAATTTCTTACTTGCGATTAGTGCCAAAGTTCAATGAGCGTGACCCGGACATTTTTTTCACTCTATTTGAACGCGTAGCAGAGGCAAGAAACTGGTCAGATTCGGACAGAGTGCTGTTACTTTCTTGCTACTATGTCATTATTGTCGAGAAGAGGGTCATTGGAAGGGGCAGTGTCCGTTGCTGGAACCTGAGGGGAAGCCTCGTTCTTCACCACATGCTCCAGCCATGTGTTGTTCTGCCGTTTTGGTTAAAAAGCCGCAGGGTGTAGGATCGGGCATGATTAATCTCCTCCACAGCTGGTGTTTTCTCTTCCTTTGCCATCCTTTGCTCACTGGGTGGAGGACTCTGCAGTCTGCTGTTTTCTTTCTCTCTTAATACCTGGCTTCCCAACACCTTCCTCTTGATCATTCCTCCCAGCGAGCGTGAGCGCCAATGTTTCCGGCTGAATGGTGTCCGAGAGTCAGATGAAGGGGTCAGCAATGGCTGCTTGTCAAACTGTCTGATTAGTTTCTTCTTTTTGGCAGACTCGGGCATGGTGCTGACCTGCTGGTACAGCTCTCTGTTTGTTTGTTTGTTTATTTATTTAAAGGACAGTGCACATTAATTCACATTGCTGTAAATGAGCCAGTATTAGCCAGCAGGCTAATTTTCAACTGTTGTCCTTGGCAAGATGTTAAATGACCACAACAAGACTAGAAAATAAAAACATAATTAAATAGAGTACAGCAGACAGCATCAGTATAACATAAATAAATAGCAGTACAACAATAAATAGGAACAGCAGTACAACAATAGAGAGGAACAAACAAACATGCAAACAGATGAAATATCATCATACCTTGATACAGTTAAAAGTGTTCACATTTTTGATTGTTTAAAAGCCAGTTATGATTGTGGTTAAATGTATGATAGGAGGTGTTATTCCTTATCTGTATTGGTATTGTGTTCCAGAGTGTTGATGCCCTCACAGAGAAACAGTGTTTGCCAAAGGTACTGGACCTAAGAGGGACTACACAGTCCCCTCTTAGGGCAGACCTTGTGGTTCTGCTGTTTGAATTTTTCTGCTGTATAAAAGTGCAGAGTGGTGGGGGTGCCTTGCCGTTTAGAATTTTAAAAATGAGACATGCATCAGTGTGTTTTAATATATTTTCCCAGCTGAGCAGGTTATGTTTGTCCAGGATTTTGCAATGGTGGTATAGCTTTGGTTTTCTGTCTAAAACTTTGAGAGCTTGTTTGTAAAGTGACAGGATAGGCCTTAATGTTGTGCTATTCGCCTGGGTCCAGCTGGTCATACAGTATGTTAGGTGGGGAAGGATCATGGCAGTCATGTAGAGTTTTGCTACAGGTGTTGTCAAACAATTCCTTATATATCTAAAGTTTGATAGATTGTATTTAGTTATTTGCATTACCTTTCTCACTTGTTTTTTGAAGGATAAAGTAGTGTCAAGGATAATGCCTAGATATTTAAAATGTGTAACTGTTTGAATGACCTCCCCAGACACATAGACCTTGGGTTCACAGCGTGATACAGTGTTGGTCTTGCTAAAAAACATACAGACTGTCTTCTTAACATTCAGATATAGCTGTGAATCAGTGAGCCATTGATTTACATGAACCATTGCATCATTTAATTTGGACGCAGCTTCGGCCTTGGTTTTTGCATGGACATAAATGACAGTGTCATCAGCATACATTTGCACCTCACATCCAGTGCACACTGATGGCAAGTCATTTATATAAAGGCTGAATAGAATTGGGCCCAGGATAGATCCCTGGGGTACACCCAGTTCATTCCTCAGGGGTGGTGATGTCTTGCCACTTACCCTCACACACTGAACTCTGTCTGACAGATAGGAGCTCATCCAGTCTATTGCACTGGGTGAGAAATTAAAATAAGACATTTTGTGAATGAGTACTTGATGATTGACTGTATCAAAAGCTTTCTTAAGATCTAAGAAGATTGCTCCAACAATGCCTCCTTTGTCCATTTTTGATTTCATATTTTCCACAAGGTAACAATTTGCGGTCTCAGTGGAATGATTGGCTCGGAAGCCGAATTGCATGGGGTGTAGTGTGAAAGGACTACTGTTAAGATGTCCAATCAATTGCTCAGCTACACATTTCTCAGAGATCTTAGACATGACAGGTAAAACACTAATGGGCCTATAGTTGTTTGCATCAGTTTTGTCCCCGGATTTGTGGACTGGCACAACAATGGCTAACTTCCAGTCTTTTGGGAATTTTCTCTCCCTAAAAGAGGTGTTAATTATTTTGGTAATTGTCCCTGTGAGGGTAGTAGCATGTTTCTTTAGAAACAGAGAATCCAGTCCAAAAGTGTCTTTTGATTTGGAATTGTTTAAAGAAGAAATTATAGAATTAACTTTGGATTCAGAAGTCTCTGTCAGGGAGAAGACTGGCTGTGTATAATCAATAGGTGATGAATGTATTTGACCAATTTGGGAACTGTTTATAGTCAGCCTCACAGAATTAATAAAATGGTTATTAAAAATAGCCGCTATTTCTGCTGGCCCCTTACATAAGGTTCCATTTTTACTGATCTCCAGCTGCTTTGCTATTTTATGCCCTTTCCCTGTTAGGTTCTGCAGACAGTCCCAGATTTGTTTATGATTTCCCTTAGATTCATGAATGAGATTAACAAAGAAGTTGGATTTAGCTGCCCTGATTTCCTTTGTAACTCTGTTTCGTAAGGATACAAATATATGTCTGTCAGTCACTAAATTTGACTTAAGAGAGTGCTTTAGAGCATTATCTCTCTCCTTCATTGATTTCCTGATGTCACTATTAATCCAGGGGAGGGTGTGTTTATTTTTGGCCTTAGATTCGCTTATCCTGAGGAATCGTTTTGATATATTTTGGATTGTTGACATAAGGGCATGTGTGTTGGTATCCACATCTGTACCTGATAACATTTGGCTCCAGTTAATGTTTTTAATTTCCCTGTCAAATTCATCAATATCACTCTTGGGTATTCTTAATTGGTAAGATTTTGTACTGGGTTTCAAATGGAAGCGGGATTTAGTGAGCTTTCTGGCTATGAGAGTTAGGTTGTGGTCAGACAGACCAGTGATAATATTGTAGGTTTTTGTCACCCTTTCAGGTTTGTTGCTGAAAATCAAGTCAATCTGGGTTTTTGAGGAAGTGGTTATTCTAGTAGGCCCCTTAATTAACTGTGTGAGATCAAATTGATTAGATACCCGTTCTAGTGCCTTATTACTTGCTTTGTCCTCCCAGTTAACATTGAAGTCACCCATTAATATTATTTCCTTGGCAGAACTGCATTCTCTAAGCATTTTTTGTAATTTGTCAAAAAAAATAGCTTTTGCAGATGGTGGTCTATACACTCCAATGAGAATGAAAGACATCTGTGGTGACAGGCTAACATTAAGACAGATATGCTCAAACTCATTCTCAGCAGAGCATTGAACCTCATTACATGATATGTGGTCTTTGATATAAAACAGTAACCCCCCACCCCTGCCCACAGCTCTATCTTTCCTAAAAACATTGTAGCCAGGAATATGTATGGCTGAGGATGGGGAGTTTTTATTCAACCAAGTCTCTGACAAACATAAATAGTCCAAGTTCGAGTCTGTTAAGAGATGTTTTATCTGATCACTTTTGGGTACAAGACTGCGGATATTCAAGTGACCCCCCAGCAGACCACTGGGTTTTGCATTATGGTCCCACAGCACTCTGGCATTGTTCACTGTCTGAAAGAAGTTGTGTTTTCGCAATTTTTTAATTGCTGGATTTAATCCTGCGGCTTTCCGTCGAGCGGCGCCAACTCTTGTTGTGAGTGAGTTCTGGATTGGCCCACGCTTACCTGGACCGTCGCAGAGAGTGCCGACAGGAAGAATGGAGCCCGTCGGTTTGAGATCGACTGGTTGTGCGCTGCCCGGGGGCTGGATAACGATCGCTCGTGGCGTGGAGATTCGGGAGTCATCCGAGTAATGGAGTTGTTGTTGCCGTGCGACCTCGGGGGTTAGCGAGGATGCACACCGTTTTAGCAACCACGTCTCTCCCTCTTCCTCCACACCAGTCAGATCAGGCCCGGCCCGTGATGTCGGTTGAGTGGCGATTGCAGTCGATATACTCCCAGAGACATCCGAGGAGCAGGTATGGAAATGAGGTGGGTAATCAGACATTATAAGTACAGCGTTTGTGACAGCAGTTTGTATCTGTAAAATAGGCGAATTACATGCTGTAACTGAGTCAGTTGGTAGTTTAGCCGCAAGTTCAGTGTGGATCATTGGGCCAGGGCATTGATGAACATCACCGGCTAGCAGCAGACAGAAAGTAATGATGAGTCGTTCCCCTCTCTGATCCGTTTTGGTGAATTGTTTGTTTGGGCCCTGCATTCCCATGCTAGGGCGGACGAAGGTGGTAAACAAAACGAGGTGACCAAGTCCAAATTGCTTTTGTGATGTATGACTACTTATCGAAGCTAAGCAGTCCCGTTCATGAGAGTGTTTTGCTCCCAGAAAATGTGTTAAGAGTGCGTAAAAGAGAGCCGCTGCCAACACACCACGTCTGCCCGCCATAGTTCCTCCTCTCAATAGCAACAACCTTGTGTGTACCTTGTGTGCATGGCCTAGTGGCTAAGTTAGACTCGGTGTAGCTCGCTCTCTCAGGGGACTTTAGGGAAGAGGAACTGCTGACCTCCCCTCTGATGGTCCTCACGGAGGGAGAAGGGGAGGCAGCTGTCATCACAGGTATGAGCTCCTGTTTACTCGCAGAACAGAGTGTTGAGTCGTCCCTTGATTGAAGAGTTTTTGATCCGGTGAAGTACAAGCGGGTATATTCTTTGATGTATGTAGGTGCCTTAAAGAGCTTTTGTGAATGCCTGATAAGGAACGCAATCCCTTTATTCAGTTGCTCAATTTTTCCCTGAAGATCACTTGCCATCACAGTTTTGGGCCAGATGATGTGTGGACCAAACATAGTGGCTAGATTGATAGCAGACATCTTGTTGAGCTGATTTCGGGCGGTGTGGTAGAGCAGGTCCAGCAGCAGCTTCAACAGGCTGCGGTTGGCTGGTGGGAGCAGCATGAACAGAAGCTGAAATGCCTCAATCTGACGTTCCTTGTCAGGCTCATTCGTCTTATCCCCCTTATCATCAAAGCGAGTCAGCTCTGCGATCTTCAGGTGAGCCTGATAGTGTCTGTGTGTGAGCAGGGGCTCCGGCAGCTCCACCAGGTAGGCTTTGAGCAGTGTGGCCGCATCATTGGGGTGGAAGTCGCCTGTCTCTAGATCTATATCTGCCCCCGCGTTCAGCATCTCCCTCAGGGCGGCCTGCCTGAGGCTGTGGCCTGGCACACGGAACAACCCCTCCACATGGAGATTTTTACTCAGGTATTCAATGAGTTGATAGATCTGTGCTATTCCTTCTTCAGTTAGTGGTGCACCAAAAACAATTCCTTTGTCTTTTCGCTTCAGGAAGTTGAAGGAGCGCAGAAAGCCAGAGGCAGACGGCAGCTTGGCCTCTGACTCTCCGGTGAGTTGTGCAAACTCTTCCCCTGGAAGGTCTATGAGTCGGGTGATATTGCTAAGCACCAAATCCACGAAGGCCTGTGGATGCTCGTGCCTCAGCCTCTCCACAAAGAAGTCCGGGTTAAAGATCACAGACTGGCTTGTACTTGGCTTGACCTGGCTGATAAACATGGTGCATTTTGTTCCCCTTCGGCTCAGTTTGTGATTGTTGTCATAATTTCATTACTTCACGGATATGTTATGTGATGTGGTATCGCATTAGGATAGCCAACTACGTGATGTGGGTTAATCGCCCTGAGTTCGATGAAGTCATGAATGTCCTTTATGCCATCGTATGGGGCTCCACCAAACGTGCGTATTACGTGACTCTGGGTCGGTTCGGTAGACTCCTCACCAATTTCATCTTCATTGACTTTATCATCTTGCTGGTTGGTCGCGGTCGTGTCCTGTCGGTTGGTTGCCTGAGCTTCAACCTGGTACGGTACGACGGTATTGACACTGGTCAGGTTAGGCTCATCAGACTCTGTGCAGTGTATGGTTAAGCACATGACAGACAAGACCGAACCGCTTAACATGCTAAAGATGCCTACAGTTGTTAGAATAAAAGCGAAGGTGTACATCTCGCCTTTGTCTTTGGATGTTGAGTATGTGTCATGAGCGGATTTGGACTCTGTTGCTGACTGTGTCAGGATGGGTTCTGTCGTATTGGTTACTGGGGGTGTCTCTGCTATTGTTGTTGTGGCCTCAGTGGATGTAGCCTCAGTGAATGGAGCCTCACTCACGTTTATGACACTCTGTATCGGAGAACTGCCATTATCCGTAGATGTGTTGTCGGCCGTAATGTGGACTGGATCCGAAGTAGTTGACACAATGGAGGATACGTTCAGAGTTGAAGTCTGATCTGTTCTGTTTATTAGGTAGAACATAGTCAGGGAGGCAACAACGATGTATCTCACTCCACCCATTGTCCTGTGATATGCTCAGAGGGAGGTTTAATAATAATAATAATAGCTTGGATTTATATAGTGCCTTTCAAGGGACCCAAGGTCGCTTTACAAGTAATAGGGCAAAAAACAAACATAACAAAAAAAAGTCAGACAGACAAAACAACAGATCGATTTAGGGGCCGAAAGCCTTGGCAAACAGATGGGTCTTGAGGGCCCCTTTGAAGGCATCGAGTGTGGGGATGTTGCGAATCTCCGCAGGGAGAGCGTTCCAGAGGGTGGGGGCTGCCACGCTGAAGGCTCTGTCCCCGAAGGTTCGCAGTTTGGTGCGGGGGGTGGTAAGCAGGCCAGAGTCTGAGGACCGCAGGTTCCAGGGTGGGGCATGTGGGTGAAGGATGTCCGATAGGTACTGGGGGGCAAGGGCATGGAGGGACTTGTAGGTGAGGAGGAGGATTTTGTAGGTGATGCGGGACTTGACCGGCAACCAGTGTAGGTGGATGAGGGTGGGAGTGATGTGCTGTCACGGCTTTGTGTGTGTGAGTACCCTAGCAGCACAGTTTTGGACATACTGGAGCCTGTCCAGAGTTTTGTTGGGAACCCCGAGCAGGACACCATTGCAGTAGTCCAAGCGTGTGGTGACAAACGCATGCACCAGGGTTTCGGCAACCGACTCCGAGAGTGACGGTCGGAGTCTGGCAATGTTCCTCAGGTGGAAAAATGCCGATTTGGTCACAGACTTGACGTGGGAATGGAAGGAAAGGGTGGAATCAAGGATGACACCCAGGTTGCGGGCTTCAGGAGATGGGGAGATGGAGCAGCCGTCAACCTCAAGGACGAAGTCACCAACCTTCTGGAGCAGGGCCTTGGGTGCCACAACCATGAGCTCTGTTTTTTTGCTGTTCAGCTTAAGATAGTTGGAAGACATCCATGTTTTGATGTCATGCAGGCAGTTGATGAGAGACTGAGGGGGGAGCTGGGAGGATGGAGTGGTGCTGAGATACAATTGGGTATCATCAGCGTAGCAGTGGAAATTGAGTCCATGATGTCGGATGATCTGGCCGAGGGGGAGCATGTAAATGGTGAACAGGAGGGGGCCAAGCACAGAGCCCTGGGGTACACCGTGGTGGACTGGGGCCGGGGGTGAGTTTGAGCCACTGATGGAGACAAACTGTTTCCTGTTGTGGAGGTAGGATGTCAACCAGGACAGCGCTGTGCCAGTGACACCTAGGAGGTCTGAGAGGCGGGTGAGGAGGATGTTGTGAGAGATGGTGTCAAATGCTGCAGAGAGGTCCAGGAGGATGAGGATGCTGAGGCTGCCAGAGTCAGCAGCAATGAGGAGATCGTTGGTGATCTTGATGAGGGCGGTCTCAGTGCTGTGTTGCTGTCTGAAGCCGGATTGGAAGGGCTCATAGAGCTCATGGTTGGACATGTACAGATGGAGTTGGCCGGCGACCACTCTTTCCAGAGTTTTGCTGAGGAAGGGAAGGTTGGAGATCGGCCGGTGGTTCTGGAGGTCGTCGGGGTCCAGGCCAGGTTTTTTGAGTATGGGGGTGACTGAGGCCAGTTTGAAGCTGGTGGGGACTGTACCAGAAGCCAGAGAAGCGTTGATGATGACCACCATGTAGGGGTTTGTTGTGCAGTAGAATATTTGAATGTATTAATGATTTGGGTTAAACTGTGAGCTGGACTTTGACGCAATCACATGTGACTTTTGAGAGACCATGTGGTTTTGGAGGACAAAGGGCCATGGGGGAGGTGGCAGCATGTGTTGACTTGCACTGTATGCAAATGCTCTCGCCACCTGTGAGTGGGGGAATTTAAGATACAAGTAAATTGTATCTGACACTTACATATTTCATTATTAAAGGTTTTACGTGTTGAACTCAATTGTACTTTGGTCTTTTATATTTAACGAGGACGATTGAGTTTGCTAAGAGTACACAATGACAAAGTATTACATATGTTCAATGTGTGTACGAGTAGATACATGACCATCACATTATGTAAGGACAATCTGACAAATATATTATATTGATTAAAGTTCTTACATGTATATTTGGTGTTACATGAACTACGTGCAAGAGTATTTGAGGTGGTCAGGGCCCAATTGGTTATGTGACAGTTAATGTCCTTTCGTATTCATACTGGTAAGGTTAATAGTAATAATAAATAAATGTTTGATAATTCTCAATTTAACCAGCTGTATCAGTCTAACATTGGAAGAACACGAATGTAATACACTATATGTTAAAAACAATACTTTATTAGAGTATAAATCACACAAAACATGCATTTAACATAACTGTCATTAATGGTGCGATTTTACAGGTACGCTTCTGATTCATTCAACGTCAATCTGATGGTTTCTGTACATAAGTGAAACCAAAATGACAACCAGTTAGTAAACGTTATAATTTCATTACTTTTTTTTTTTTTTTTTTTTTTTCTGCTTGATGTCTTTTAATTACAGTAAGTTGCATAGCTTCACAGTAGCATTACTATCATCTGTTTACATGGTCAATGAAAGTAGAGTGTTGGCAATTATCACATTATAGTTGAATTGTAACAGCTTGGCAGAGTGACCATTGACCTGCAAACTGCTACTGAAAGAGTTAAAAGACAACAAGCAGGCTGTTAAAGTGGCAGTGGCTCAAACTCAGAGAGAAAGCACCTGCTTTAACTACCACCTTTGAAGGCAAACAACAAATCCTTCATTTGCACTCAACTTTTTCAAAATAAAAGATAAATATAGACAAATCTAAAAAAGTAAAAAGAAAAAGATGCTGCACAAATGCATAGAAATGTATACAACTGTATACGATGTTGCATAAGAGTCAACACTGGCATAAGACAACTTAAATATAAAAGCAAGACCCAGAAGTATTTTATAGTAACAGTAGTTTAAAGACTCACAGCTTGACACCCAGGAATTGAGCTAATGGAAACAAAGACAAACTATTTAATCTACACAAGCTGGTCCTTTGGTCTTCCTCTTGTTATATGATGCTTGAATTAAATCTTTATAGACATTTCAGCACACTACCAAACAATTAGGAAGGTAAAAAAAAACAATTGCATTATACAGTTTAAGACATATTCACTTTAAGGCACTCAGAATTCACACTTTTCTAAAAAAAGTCTTGAAGGGTCTGCATTGACTGCGTCAGTCCAATTAAGGTATGTTATGCTTACAAAGAAAAATGTCACATTTAAATAGAAAGAGCCTGCGTATCACATCTTATCAAAACATCTGATGCTTTGGAACCCAGGAAATAAAACAGCCATATGAGAAATACAAAATAAATACAATTTGGTTTGCAAATTAAATAAACGTGTTCCAGATAGCAAAGCTAAACACCCACAAATTCACTGGTTAAAATACAGATCATTTGCTTCCTGCTAAAAAATGTCATTAAAAATATGTAAAGAAATGAAGACGGACCACCTATGGACTGGGTAAGAAAACACGTCAACTGCATTGACTTAAAATAAATGGATCATCCGATTGAACTCTTTTTAGACTTTCAGTTTCAGTAAACCTTACTAAACTGCAAGAAATTGCTTAGTAACCTTTAAGACATACACATCTTACTTCTTGAGAAAGAAAAAGCAGAGTACAGATCCAAATATGGTGTCAAAACAAAGCTGCTCAGTGCCTTACACTGTTTAGTTTGTGTCGACGCCTCGAGAAGATCCTTTAATACTGTGATGCCCCTGTGGGTGCATCAGTAGAGAGGAGGTGGTGATTGGTGATTGGTGATTGGTGTTTGCTGTTTGCATTGATTGCAGTAACTCAGGGCACCTGGGTCTGGTGTCCTGCAGCTATTTAGAGCCTCTCTGCTCCTCTCTGTGCTCTCTCTGCTTTCCCGTACAGGTCCCGGTGTTGTTGAGTATAACTTGTTGTTACTTTACTTTGTGCACCTCAACACTCTCACACATACACATTCATGCAACCCTCACCCTGCATTTACACTATTGATACCACTGTCGTCCACACCTCATGCTTTAACTATTGTTGCACTTCATCTAATTTGGCTAATTTGGATTGTTTCTTCAAATAAACATATTTTGATAACCATTGACATGGTGTGTCTCCTCTTTGTTGTGGCCTTTTGAGCCAGGTCATAACAAATGGGGGCTCGTCCGACGGGTTATTTGGTTAAAAGTTTGTGTAGTGCTCAGAGCACATGGTGTCATTTGAGCAGCTAATTAGTTGATGTGGTCCAGCTGTGTGCTGGCTCGGTACTGCTATTTTGGGGACACATCATGTTTTTTTGGGTTTCAGGAAGCTTTAGTGTTTGACATGGCGTCAGGTTTTGTGTGCCAATCAGAAGGTAAGATGTTGCTGCTTGTTACGCTTTTGTAAAGAGTTTTCCCCGCTAGGCTTAAGTGGCGTTTCCCTTTGGGTTGCGTCTGTTTGTTTTTTTCATAGTGTTGTGGCAACGTGGTTAGTGTCAGCTGTTTTCGGACAGCTGTCTCGGGGGCACATCCGCGTGATATCTTGGGGTTACCTGCGTGCAGGTTGCTCCATAACTCCGCCGGGTTCCAGTGCGTAATTACCCACCGCAAGCCACATGAAGACTAGGTGAGATTAGGAAGATTTTGTTTAGGCAGTTAGGGGGAAATTCTCTGTTGGGTTAATCTTATGCCCATGCGTGTTGGCAGTTTGGTACTTTGCTTTCTGATTGGCTAGTATGACTTCTTTGTCAGCGTTTGTGGATGCGCCCTCAGTGTCGTTCTTAGATAATTGCCAGAAGGCACAGTTAGTCGAAATAGCAGAGCACTATGACATTGCTGTTGTGGGGAGCAAGCGGAAACATGACATTAAAACTGTCATTGTGTCATCTTTGTTTGAGCAGGGGGTGTTGCAGAGGAGTGAGTCTGGTGCGGCAGGGTTCGTGCCGGTGGTGGTTCAGACAGCTGGTTTGACGTTCGAGCAGCAAAAGGAGCTTTTGGCCATGCAGTTTGAGCAAGAGAAGTTGAGGTTGGAGCAGGAGAGGGTTAGGGTTAGGGTTGGGGTTAGGGGTTTAGGGTTAGGGGTAGGGGTAGGGGTTAGGGTTTTAGGGTTAGGGTTAGGGTTAGGTTGTTTAAGGGCCACCGGATCTCCCCATGTCGCCCGACGACTTCATGGTTGTATAGAGATCCAAGGAGAGGCACGCGCACTAGATGACGTGTCAGCTCATGCCCTAGCTTAGCATCATAACTGAGTCATAAGTGTGTAAAGATGAAGTAGACAGGGTAATTTAAGCTTGAAAGACAGAGACAGGGAGGCTAGCTGTGTTTACGGCGGACACCTCCCCTTGCCGCTTTGGCTGTATCTGTTTATGGCCAATTTCCATTCGTCACCCCGAAGGGTTCGTTCCAAAAAAGGGGTAGGAAGTAAAGGTCAGAGTGAAAAAGTGGGGAGATAATGTGGTTTAGATTTAGGCAAAGAGCCAGCATGGTCAAGGTTAATGGTCAGATTCCGGGTAAATTAGTATAACTGGGGAACCAAGATAGTCTAAAGTTAGACTAAAGATGGTCTATTTGATATTTAATTAAGAGTGTACCATAAATAGATTTTAATTGTTTGGTTTGAAGGTCAGATATAATTGGGGAACCAAGATAGTCTAAGGTTAGACTAAAGATGGTCTATTATTTGATATTTAACTAAGAGTGTACCAAAATAGATTTTAATTGTTTGGTTTGAAGATCAGATAGCTATTTGTGAAGATGTATTTAAGGGAAATTAGATGAAGGACCTCTTAGTGTCAGTGACGTGTCCCACCAGTTCAGATCGGGCCTCACCAAGCCGGGACAACCGGGTCCAAAGAACATTAGTCGCACCCGGACACCGCTCAGTCCGGTCAGAACCAATCCCCCAACCCAGCCATGTTAGACTCGGAACCGACTGAGGGAATTACCATTCCAGTCCAAATGAAGTCCCCAAAACCAGGTGGGGGCCCAGCTCAAACAAACGTCGCCGCGCCCAAGTACGACCTGCTCAGAAAGAACCACACCTCTCCCTATTAGTCATGGCAGACCGAGGTCCGACTGAGGAAACAACCAAATTACATTTTTAAATTCAATTTGAATTAAGAGATTTAGAAAAAAGTGTACTATAAGTGGATTTTAATTGTTTGATTTGAGAGTCAGATAACTTTTAATGGAGAAATACTTTAGGATTAGGCAAGAGGTCAGAATGGTTAAGTTTAGAGGTTAACCCAAGGATATGATAGTCTAATAATTGACCAATATTAGCTTAAATTTAGGTATAAAATCTAAGTGGTTAGGTTTAGAGGTTAACTTAAGGACAAGATAGTCTAATAATTGACTGATATTAGCTTAAATTTAGGTATAAAGTCTGAGTGGTTAAGTTTAGAGATTAACTTAAGGACAAGATAGTCTGATAATTGATAAATATTCATTTAAATTTAGGCATAGAGTCTGAATGGTTAGGTTTAGGGGTTAATTAAAGGATAAGATGATAAGTATTTTAGGATTAGGCAAAAGATAAAATGGTTAGATTTAAAAGTTAAATGAAGGATATGATGGTCCATTAATTGAAGAGTATTAACTTAAGTTTAGACATAAGGTCTGAGTGGTTAAGTTTAGACGTAAGGTAAAGGATTAGGTTCTAATTATATTGTATTAGATATATTCGAGTTATGTAAAAAGACTGAACCGATTTAATATAAATCAGGTGTAATTTTAGGATGAAAGTGAGCCAAAAATAGGATTAATTAGAGAGATATTTGTCCATAGTTAATGATTTTAGGGATAAAAGGCCGTCACAGGCCCTCCTTCTATAGTTACTCTGCCTCCATCTAGTGTCGACAGAGGGAAGTGACCGGAGAAATGCAGAATGGAAAAAAAACACCTCAAAAAATGAATCTGTCTGTAATTAAGATAAAATGTTATATTTATTTGTTAAACCATGGAGGACTGCCATCCCCACCCCCCCAGTAACCATATCGTGGCTGCAATAAAGATAAAATGTTTTATTTATTTGTTAAACCATGGAGGATTGTAAACCTCATCTTTTAAGTAACCATATTGTAGCTGTAATTAAGATAAAATGTTATATTTATTTGTTAAACTATGGAGGATTGTTAACCTCACCTTTTTAGTAACCCTATTGTGGAATCAATCATTCCATTGCCCTGGTGAGAAATAGTCAGTAGTGTTTTTGTACTCCCAAAAATAATTTTTTGGTGTGCAAAATTAGTCCTTTATTATGGTTGGAACACATCGTCAGTGAAAGAACCTGAAGGTCAAAGGGGGTTTCGACCATTATCTCCAGACACCCCTGCTTCAGGGAGGCCGCCCCAGGTGATCAATCCTGGTGCTGTGTTTTTTCCTAAACTGTCCCAACTAGGGGAAAAGGACTGGTCAGTCGGTCTTGGTCAATGAGCTTTTGAGGTGGAAAGCGACCCACTGGGTCCACAAACCCTAATGAAATATATTAAATTACCCTGGGTAAAGAGAATTGTATAAAAACCTTGAGAATTAGTAGACCAGAATTAAATATCAGCAGACTCAAAAAGGTTGCTTCCACCACCGGTAGAGGGAAACATAAACCCATTGTGTTGATTAATACCCCAGGGCTAATAAACTAGGCAGATAGATCAGAAGAAAGTAAATTCCCAGTATTATTGGCAGTAATTATAATATTAATCTACATTTTTAAACCATGTTTTATCCCAAAAGGGTTTAAATATAGTAACCATGAAATAAACGTAATTAAACATGATCATTACTAACTAGATTAATAAATCATTTAGTGTATTATATGATAGTACCTGTTAATTTATATTTTTAAAAATATTTATCTCTTTAAAACTGCCACACTAAAGACCAGACTCGTCCGGGTAGGGGGAACCAGATCCTGTTCACCATAAATAGCGATGGGGCGCTATCTGATCAAACATAAACACACCTCCCCTTATCCACCCGACCGGCCTGAATCCAACCTTATATTTAATTATAAATAAATGTTCCTCTCATAAATAGAGACAAATCAATACTAACCAAGATAAACAACCACAATTAGAATGTCCCCTAGCTAAACCAGGAGACATGCAGAGGAAAACTGTATAGCATATTCTGTCTGCTTCTGACCTCCCAGTATTATTGGCAGTAAACACAATATTAAACTACATTTTTAAACCATGTTTTAACCAAAAGTGTTTAAAAATAGTGACCATAATATGAAAGTAATTAAATAGGATCATTACTGACTAGATTAATGAATCATTTAGTGTAGTAATGATAGTACCTGTTCATCTATATCTTTAAACTATGTTTTATCCCAAAAGAATTTAGATATAGTAATATAATATATAAATAATTAAATCTTATTATTATTAACTTGATTAATAAATTATTTAGTGTAGAATAGAAAGGATTAAACTAGTGTTGTAGATGAAACAACGTGTTATAAGCCCTCTTTAAACAGTCCTGTTAATGATAAAAAATAATGTATTAATTTGAACTTCTCCGGTATATTTAATCTCAATCGAGTCTAATATTAGTGTTTTTAATATATACATAATGAAATCTAATCACTCCCGACATTTAATAACCAGTAAATCAATGTGAAACTGCGAGGAAATAACAGAGTCGCAACGCGACGTCCACCATGTGCAACTGAAAGTAACACGGCCCATGAAAGTAGGTATTTCAAAACCTATATGTCCCAAAAGAGTCTCAGGTTAATCTTTATCATATTTTAATAGTCAAACCTGATCCCTCCCGACATTTATAGATCAGTAATTCAACGTGAATATAAGAGAATCCGTGTAAATACAGGATCGGAAGCCAGTTAGCATCATATAGCTTGTTAAGCTAAAAATAAAACGATGTATTAAATGTAAGTTTTCTAAGTCTATTTTTCTCAAATGAGTTTGGTTATAGCTGTTATAGGATTTTAATAATTAAATGTAATTACTGTCAACATTGAAAAATCTGTTTGGATGTAGGTTTTTTTGAAAAAACGATCGCGTTTCAACTGTTTTGCAACCGTAAATTCGTGCCCTCCATACCGGAGCATTAATAAAGCTTTTAAAACACGTTTTAACCAAAATTGTGTCTTAATATAGGATTAAACTAATTGTAAATAGTATAATATAATTGAGTAGACCTTAAAAGATCCGTGTAAAACATATATTTTAACAGATTACATGGATTTAATGTCCCGTGTATATTTACTGACCGTGAGTCTTGGAGTCTCGAGAAGAAAGGAAGTGATGTACCTTTACCTCGTGTAAACAACCCCACAGACAGGAAGTGACATCACCCGTTGAAATCAACACCTGAACACTCATGAAAAAACACCCTACCCCAAACTCACTCCAACCTTATTGTATGAAACTATACCAGAGTGAAATCAAAACAATGACCTCACAAGTAGATAAAAAAAGACAAATTCTAAAGATTAAATCTAAACATTATACAATGTCCAAAAGGCTTGTTCTATTTAATTTTAACACAGAATCTAAGATTCTCAGATAGACTCCATTTGTCTCCATCTATAGGTGTCAGAGGGAAGTGCGGGTACATTTTTGTCCTTAGATCTGTACACCTAAAATATGTAAGGTTATTATTTATAATTAAGCCTAGAGGGATATAATAAATTCTGAGAAATAACTAAAGGATCAGGTAGTCTAATAAGTAATGAATATTAGCCTAAATTTAGATATAAGGTCTGAGTGGTTAAGTTTAAAGGTTAATTTAAGGAAAATATAGTCTAATAAATGATGAATATTAACTTATATTTAGGCCTAGAGTCTGAAAAGTTAGGTTTAGAGGTTAAATTAGGAATGAGATAGTCTATTAATTGATAAATAAACTTCATTTGTGTAGCAGGCTCTATTTGTGGTTTCTGTCTCCATCTATAGGTATCAGAGGGGAGTGCGGGTACATTTTTCTCTCTTGGGTGGTAAATAGAATAAAGTCAATATTGTTAATGATAGAAGAGAATAGAAATAAAAATAGAGAGACAGGAGAGTTTTTAGGATTAGGTTTAGATTTCAGTCCGAAATATACATGTGTTCTTAAAATAAAATAATCTTGTTATATCTGAATAATGTAAACAGTAGGAACATCTGAAACTCTGTCATACATTGTAATCTACCAACAGAGAGGGTACTATGTATGGAGAAAAATTGTGATATAATCATATTGGGAGAAATAGCTTGTGTGTTCTGCAATATAATTAGTGAGTCAGAAAGACAGTTTTTATTGTATTTTATTTGTTGGAACATATTTGAAAACATATATATCTTGTCTAAATATTCAGTATATCCCAAATACTGAGTAGGGAGAGGATATACTTGAGTTTGGAATGTTTGTGACTAAAGGGGAAGAAAAGCCTTCCAATGGGCCCACATCTTCCTTGCTGTTCCCTGTGTCCAGTGCACATGGTCCCTTTCAGTAAAAAAGTCCTTCTCATCAATTTTCGGTATATATCCTGGGGTTTGTTCAATTAGTGTGTTTAATTTTTGGATGTTTTTAATAGTTTTGGATGGTAGTCCTGGGGAGAAGTTGATACTGGGAATATGTATGTTTGCGTTGGGGAATGTCTTAATGGCTGAAGACAGTAATTGTGTTAGGTTGTTTTGTAGGATGGCGGCGTTCTCTGTGTTACGGTTGTTCACGCCGAAACAGAGGAGGACCTCTTTGGTATCCTTAGATACTGGAGTGTTGTGCTTGAGAAGGTGGGTGGCTTGGTTCAAGTTTGCCCCCGGGTAACTGTCCACTTGAATATGATTATTGTGTATCGGCGGAAGGCGGGAAATGTTGGAGGACCCTATTATTAGGATTTCTCGGCTAGGGGTTAAAAACCAGTTTTTCTTTTTGTCCCCATGGTGTTCGTGGCGTTTGGTCAGGTTGGTTGGATGGTTTGGAGGAGAATTGTGATCTTCCGAAGCGAGCGACCTAGGATCTTTTGGTTCAAGTTCAGGGAGATTTTTGTTAGTGATCAGGGTTCTCCTTAAAACCTCACTTACCGGACGGCGGGTGGTAGGGGTTAGGGGTATTATGGGAGATAGGTCTGGGTTTTGGGAGACCAACCCCACCATCAGTGTTTTTGAGTGCTGAGGTGTAGTCACCAAAGGAAAGTTCGTCTTGGGTAAACCCATGGATTTCAGTGAGGGTATGATGTCACCCAAATGGGACTGTCCACCAGTAAGATCTTGTGGATGTCGGTTTCTAATTTTTTTGTGTAGGATGGTAGGAGTGGTGGTGTCAGGGGTCCGAATTGTTTGATAAGAGATCCCGAAACCCATCATGTTAAGATCCTCTGCTGTTTGGATGAAAATCTCCTTTTGGATGTTGTGGTATTTGGATTTAGCCCATTTTATGGCCACTACCCAGGCCCGTTGTACATCCTCTTTTGTCAAGCTGGTTAGTTTGGAGAGTAGAGTCGAGATTGAACGTGTATAGTGCTCATCCGTTATTTGTAATCCCATTTGTAGCCAGTTACTTGCATTTCCCTGTAGGAGATGGGAGGTGTCTAATGTCGGAATGCAGGGTTGGAATGTGTTGGCCAAATGGATTTTCGTCTGAATCACCCCTGGAAGAACATTTGTTGAGCCCTGGATCGTTTTTCTAATGGTTTGTACGTAGTAAACCAAAGATGCTCCTGGTTAGTGTTTGGAAATCTGTTCGTTCTCTGGTAGTCATGTTGGAGTTGTTTTTTTGGAAATCTATGAAAAGAATATAAAAGGAAAAATCATTAATATAAATAATTGTACATTTTAATATTGACTAATGGTGTATGAAAGTTTCTAAGTTTTTTAAAAAAAAAGAGTGAAATAGTAAATCTAGAAAGGTATTTAAACGTCTTTATTTAATAGAATTGATTAGTAAATCGTTTCTGCTCCTTAATTTATCCGCAAAGTTTTGTGGTCCAAATAAGATACAAATAATCCATCTATTGATGACTATGGTTAGAAAGTAGGGTGAGTATAATCAGAGAGTACAATGTACAAGAGTAGGTCAGTGTCTACGTTCCACACTCCGCAGTCGGACTAGACTTTCTCTGTTAACCTGTTACCCTCTAACAAAACCCCGGGAGGCCAAGAGGGGAAAGGTTTTGAAAATTAAAGTGTTCAGGATAAACTCATTCTAATCTTATTATAGGTTATGTATCTAAATTAGAATAAATCCAAAATGGTACACTCACAAGTAGATAAATAAAGATATATTCTACAGATGAAACTGTAAGCATTCTAAATTGACTTAAAGACAAGTAACACTTCTATTTATGTTCTAATGAACTTTAAGATTTAGGAGTGAATAGAAGCGGACATGTAAACACCTTAACTCAGTAGAAATGGTCAGTTAACCGTTTCTACTCGTTGAATCATACCACAAAGTTTCGCGGTTCGACTCAGGTTTAAATAGTAAATAAACTCATTCTAATGTTATTATAGGCTATGTATCTATATTAGAATAAATCCAAACTGGTACACTCATAAGTAGATAAATAAAGATATATTCTAAAGATCAAACTGTAGGTATTCTAAATTGACTTGAAGACAAGTAACACTTCTATTTATGTTCTAATGAACTTTAAGATTTAGGAGTGAATAAAAGCGGACATGTAAACGCCTTCACTCAGTAGAATTGGTCAGTTAACCGTTTCTACTCGTTGAATCATACCACAAAGTTTCATGGCTCGACTCAGGTTTAAAAAGTAAATCTAATCTGCCTCACTTTCCCTGTGGGATTTATTGTTGTGCAGGATCAATACAAACCCACAGTTTCATAGTATTCTAATACATGTTGACAAAACAGAGCAGTTTTCAGTACGTCACTACTTCTTATTCATCCGCTGTGGGCAGCCAAACAGTGTGACTCACATTATGGTTGAAGCTCCAATGGGAGATGTAATGATTGATTGTTATTGGACTCAGTCAGTAAATATTAGGCAAATTAGTAGAATGTGGTGCAGAAATGTAATTATGAGATTCAGTACATTCCCAAGGTTGAGAATTGTGCAGTGCTGCTGTGAGTCTGTGACAGTGTAAAAGCTCCTTCAGATCTACTGCGTGGGAAGATGATGTAGACTGTAAAGTAAACTAGAACCTGTTGAAATGCATTAACGCTGCAGAAGAGTCCTTGAGCATAACATCGTTTTATTTCTTAGGTAGTTACTAGGTATATGTTGTCAAATATTTGTAGTGAAGGGGGACTTCAGGAGGTTGCAGGGATGAGCTTAAGTGACCTTTTCCAGAGAAAACACAACATCTCAAGTGACTAGTGTATATGCATGGTGCAAATGGAAATCTGGTTGTGGGATTTTAGTCCATTTATGGGTTATTCAATGGTTTACTACACAAAAACATTTGTAAAAGGTAATTTCAGTTTGTGGTTATGACACCTTCCTCGAAGTGTATGTGCAGATCGAGTCATCTTTTTCCAACAGAGTAAAACCCACGTATTATCTTGACTTCAGGATAGGATTGTTGCTTTGTCATTCATTGTTTACCCCCACCCCCATTAACGCTCTATTAAAGTCACAGTGGAGTGCTTTACACATTGTAGTAATTCATGGGGGCTATTGGCATGTCCCTTCATGTGTCTGTACTGCTGATCACTCAAACCCCTCCACAATGAGGGTGGGCCTGACTTTACTGTTTGAGTTCAAAGGTGTCTGCGTAGAAAAAGGGATTAGGGGATTTTCCTTCTTTACCTTTAGACTCATCATTAGGCATTTTTTTACTTAGTATTGGAATGTGCACAGTATTGAGTCACAGTGCAATACATTAAAACCTTCAAGATTTAAAAGCAAAACAGAATTTGGACACAAATGCAAAGGTGTGTTGATGTTGATTTCCAGAACAAAGCTGCTGCTTGTAAAAAAAAGAATAGACTACCAGAGAAAAAACTCCACTTTCATCATTGGCCAACAGTCATGTCCCAACAAAGGATGCAGTGATGGAACACTTGGGTTTTGAAAGGTCCACACCCCTACCTTATTACGCTTCATGTTCTGCATTGAAATACAGATATATGGATTCTACCATGATGTTAATAATACAAAGTACTGTACAACACTCAAGGTTTGGGCTTATAAATAAGTTAAATGATGTTAGAGACAACATATAATTAAATCAGGACACATGCAGGCATGGGTGTGATTAGGAAACTTGTAACAAATGACAAAACATCTGGCAGTTAAGCTTCTTATTCCAGCCTTTAAGTGATCCCTCTGCATCTATGAGGGGTTACCTGACACAGGCTTCATGCTGTGATTTAGCATCCCCATGGGGATTGGGGGAGGGACCCGCCCCATCAGTGCCCCTACTGGGGTACCTGCTCTAGGCGACGTCTGATGATGGGCCCTGTCCCGCTCCTGCTGCTCTGCCAATTTAGCTGCTCGCTCTGCAAAGCAATAAAGACCAGCAAAGGTGTTCATTTCATACGCTTCACAACTCTTGAAACACAAACATCTAGGTGAAGAATAGAATCAAACAAGTTCCCCCCACCTTCATAATCTGCTTTCCTGGAACCCTCGAGGTTCCTCCACTCTGTGCCGACGAGGCGGCTGAGCTCCCCGAAGGAGAAGTCTGGGTTCCGGGCTTTGATGACCGCCCGCATCTCACTGCTGAACAGGATGTAGCCACTCATGTTGATCTTCCGCTTGGAGCCCTCCTTCTTTGGAAGGCCCTTTACGGATTTTGGTGTGGACTGCAAGCGAACACAAAGTGTCTTTACATGAATGCTAACAGCATGTTTTCATAGAATATTAACATTTGTAACTCTTCCACCCTGACCTGCAGAGGAGTGTAAGGTATGGTATCCATGTCACTAGACATGGAAGAGTGCCTCCGAAAGTGAGACCGGTCCCCTTGCTCGCCATCATCATCCCCAAGATCCTCTAGCTCCTCATCTGTCATATCAGCAAACTTGGCCTCCAGTTTCTCAATTTTTTTGTCCAGCAGAGGAGAGGGCTCCTTCTGGGGCACTATGAGCTTCCTGTAAAAGACATCAGAAAACAATATTTACCGGATTAATAACATTTTTTCAAATGACTCCCTCCTTTAGGAAGAATAAGTTATTCTTTAATTAAACTGTGCACCAAGCATAGACAATCAAGGACTTGATGCCGCCAACACTTGTTTCTGTATAAGTGCATAACTACCAAGTCATTTTTGTACATAATTATTGCTAATTCAAGTTAACTAAAACGTTTTTCACCTAAAATAGTAGATTTCATCCTCCACCACTTTCCCAGAGAGTGAGAAGCGCTTAAGGCCCTTGAACTTCTTCATCTGCTTCTCACTCTCGATGTAGCGGCTCTCACAGAGCAGCACGTTCTCTTCAGGCACTTCAGTTGGCCGGCAGGAGAGGTAGTCTTTGAAGGACGACACCACACACTTCCCTGGGAAACAAGACAGCTGTCTCAGTACACAATCTCTATCAACTACATAACTGAGACGTCCTACACTGCAGGATTTATGAAAACAAAGCGGTACTTGTGCAACATGTTACCGATGACGCAGGTCATAGGGCAAGTCTCCTCAAGGTTGCTAAGGAACACTTCCTTCTTGTAGAACATTTTCGTTGGCTCGTGCTCCGTTTCCTCTGGATGGATGAAGATTGGACCAAAGAAGTAGCCTGCTCCATCTCGCATCCACATTTTCTCAATCCTGTTCAATATAGACACAAAAACTAGAATGACCTTCGTAGGGTTGTTGCCTGCAGCAACCACTCAAGTTCCAGTTTACAACCATGTCTGTCCAGACTATGAAAGTATGAAAAAATTTGGAAGTGATTCATATATTGGTATATATATGGTGGTATTGGTATTAAATATTCCAGTTCAACACAAGTTTAAGGTCATCATTTCAGTATCCAACTAAATGGAAAATATGGCTACAATCTACCGTTTCTTGTCTGAGTTATGGGGTTGAATGTCAGCCAGACAAGTGTTTTTGCAGAATATTATGTTGAAGTTGTATCTATGTACTCTACCTGCCCACTCGGTGGCGCACTAGTCCATGTGAACCAATGTAAACACAGTCCCCTACTTTCAGCAACAGGTTGTTGTAGCAGAGCTGCTCGTAGTACTGACACCCCGGCTCCCCATTGGTCATATCCATGGGAACATCCTCCCTCTCCTGCAAACACACTAGTTAACCTGACAGTAGCCTTCTTTATTTGCTGTCATTGGGAAGAGGAATATAAAGGGTATTTACCTTGTCTACAATACCGTCTGTCATTTTGATTGCATCCACCACCTCGGGAGGTTTCTCCTCTTGTTTGGGAGCAAACATGGAGGCCACACGGACGACAGGTAGGGGGACCTCTCTGGGAACAAACCGCACTGAGCTCGGGGGCATGGTCCACATCTTGATCTTCTTGAAGGACTTGGACTTGGCAGAGTAGCGGGACTCACAGACATAAACATCGTCAGCTCTGAAGCCTTCTGGATGAAGTTTGAAGTACTCCTTAAAACCAACACGCCATAAATATTGAATTAACACTGAAAAACACATCGAAACAGTTCAAAACAACCTAACAAATATAGGAAAAAGAGTATTTACCTTTACAAACATGACCACACATTTGCCCAGAATCTTGCTGACAGGAGCTTTGTTGTAATAGTCACTTTTAAAAACTTCCTTCTGCAAGAACTTCCTTGTGGCCAGATGAAATGTTTCGTTTGGTCTGTAGAACCAGCAGCCATAAAGCCACTTCTCACCTGTGTGTATTAGATGGGGGAAAATGGAATAATGTCTGATTAAAAAGGATTAGTCTTATTGAACAGAAACACTAACTGAATATGCTGCAGGTCTCAAACAACTATTGTCATGATTTTTGTAATTAAAACATCTCATTATTGTGCAATAATGAGACTGACCAGTGTCGTCTTGCCAAAGGCGTTCAATGTAGATGATGTGAGGCTGGAGGTTAGGCTCTGCAGGCTCCACATACACATCGTCTCCCACGTGGTACATGCTGTCTTTGAAGCTGCAGTCCTGACTGTAAGTGCGCTGCAGGTTAGACTGCCATGATCCTCCAACTGAGTCCTCTCTCTTCTCAGCTTCTGGGGATTTAGAGGTGACACAATAAGATAATGCCACAGTATAAGACAATGTATGACAGAACTTCAAATACTGTGACCTTTCAAATGTGTTTATCATCATACCCCTTTTTTCCTCTTCCCTCTTGATTTTGTCCTCCTCAAACTCCTTGGGGAGCTTCTCTTTCTTTTCCTTCTCCACATCACTATGCAGATGTTTGGAGGTGTAGCTGAGGGCAGGAGACATCAAGATCTCTCCGTTCTTACACAGCTCGTCTCTGATCCGGATGAAGAACTGCTGCAGCTCCACAGCGTCTTCGAAGATCTCGGAATCGGTCCTGTAATAAACATAGTGTTTGAATAAATGTAAGCTTTCTTTGAATACATAATCCTACCACAAAAACAAAGCATTAAATAGGAAAAGACAACAGCTCCTCACCTATTCAACCGTCTGGCCTTTTCCAGCACTTCAACCATGTGGTCCTGAAACACATCCAGCCTCTTATAACGCCCTCGGTCTACATTAGTCCTGATAATCTCAAAGTTCCGTGGTGGCTTCTCAGGATTTGCGGGATCTACGGCAGGTATCTCCGCGAGTGAATCGCTGTAGCAACGGCCCTCGTCATCTTGGTGACCGAGCACGGAAACAAAGAGGCTGTGGACAAGTTCCTGAATGAGGCGTGGTACATCCGGCACATGGCCGTCATCCCCCCCCTCCAGGTCCCGCCTGGTCTCCAGCAGCACTCTGTGCAGCATGAGGGCGTCGCGGTAAATCAGAGACTCGGGCTCGTTGTAAGTACAGGCATTGTTGAACATGAGCACTAAGTCCTCCACCAGTGCATCCACATCCTGGTACCTGTTAGCCAGCATGTGGTTCTTGATCTTCTCCATGTCGACAGGTTTCTTGATAGCGATGTAGTAGTCAGGCAGCTCGGCCCGAGACGGCAGCCGCAGGAATATTGTGCTGAGGCGACGGACCCGCTTATCTGTGAAGTTCTTGACAGCCTCATAGAGCTCATTCAGCTTCTGCTGCAAGGGTGTTAAGTACTTGGACTTCTTCAGAGTAATGCTGTTCTTTCCTGAAATCAAATAAAGTCAATGTTGATGAAAACAAGCTCACACCATAGCTTGGATTTCATTCAATAAAGGCAAGTAAATCTCGTTGACAAAGTTAAGTACTTATTTTCAACTTTGGAGACATCATGTCATCATCATCTGTTGCTGGCCCAAGATCCTTGCGTCTGTCTTTCATAATCTTCTCTAGGACGTCAGCATCGTTGTAGACCTTGAAAACAACAATCATGAGTCATCACGAGGAGCTCCTAGTTCCTGGATGAAGTTAATTTGACTTGCTGTTAACTAGATACAAATATCTAACAGATCTCACCCGAGAGCCTTCTTCATTGTAGTGTCGAGCATTGCGGAACATCAGCTTCATCTCTTCCACCATTGCATCTTCAGTCATGTACTTGTCTGAGCGGATGTTCTGCTCAATGGTCCTGAGGTCCATTGGCTCCAGGATGACCTTGTAGTAGTCGGGATAGTCCTTCTTCGAGGGCTTGACCATGAAGAGGTCACAAAGTCTCCGACCAGTGCCAGCTTCTCGCGCCTCGGCCACGGAGGCAAAAAGAGTTTTCATTCGGTTTTTCTTCGTATTCTTCTTGTGACTGGAAACAAATTGCGGATCAACTGTCGATATGCCTCCACACACTTCAGAGATTTGATTAGGTACAAGTGCAAACCTTTTTCTTTTTGTGCTGCTGGTGTCAGACGTTGCAGAGGAGAGCATGCTGTCTCCATCATCATCATCTCTCTGTAAGAGCTCTTTTCTCTTCATCTAAACAGATAACAGGTGACATATGAAACAAGTGGCTATAATGCCTCTTGAATATGAAAGTAACTGGTCAAAGGTCTGTGTTGAGACTGACCTGCTGAATGTGTTGGAGTTTGAGAGCACGCTTGTAGATGGAGGAGTGAGGAACATTGTAGCGTTTGGCATTCTCAAACATCTGCATCAGATCAGAGTCGATATGCTCCACACTCTCATATTCGTTGTTCTTCATCTTGTTCCTGTGGGGAATTACGGGCTCTCACATTTGGAAAGGAAGGCACAGAAAAACTGTACTGTACAGTGAGTGTGTGTGATGCCGTAGGGGTAGAAAATAAAAAAAAAGAGAAGGTTGGTAAAACAAAATAAAACAAATCAGTGATTAAAGCATGAATTAGAAAAGATGGAGCAGAGGGAGAGTGGGATTTGATCCAAGAAATGTTTGAAAAGCTTGAGACATTTCAGATTTTTCTTTAAAAAGGGACTTTTTTCTATAATATTGTAACTAAAATGTCCCATTACAATAAATGCATGTATTGAACAAATTGCTTGATGTGAGATATTAACTTTTCGGAAGATGTAATATGAGACTGAATTCACAGTCTCTACAATGATATAAAGAAGTACTAGTGTTTTTTTTAGTGACTTATATACTTTCTCAGGACATTTTAAAGGGTAGTCAAATGTAACTTGATGGATAAACATATCTATATTTACATGCAAACTAGAAATATTACTTACAACAATATTAATGTGCTTATTTTGAAAATCAATTTCAAATGTAAACTAAGAAATATCTAAGTTAGTGCATCTAAGTGCATTACTACTTAATAGAGCACATTATACTAATAGCCTTTCTGCTTAAACTTAACTTTGAAATGGAAATTAAAATGTATTTGATTTGATTTGATTTACCTTAAACACTTGGGATCCAGGCTCATTATACGTTTTGGCATTCTTGACCAGCAAATCTATATCTTTAGCCATGGCACCAACGCTCCTGTAGTGATTCAACTAAAATAAAATATATGTATTGGACGTTTTCATCATTCAAATGTTTGCATATTTAATGTAGAAGATGTAACAGCATACCTGAATCTTCTGAGCCACAATTTTCAGATCTATTGGTTCCTTAATGATGGCATAATAATCTGGGTATTGCTAAATGAAAAAGGCAAACTACGTATCAAAGCGGAGTCCAATATTTTACTGATAATTTCTTAAGTCATACTGATGTGCTTGTACCATTTTGGAGGGTAGCTTCTGAAACAGCTCGCTGACCAGGCGGCCTGTGGGCTCAGTGTGAGACACCACGGCATCAAGGAGCTGCTCGAGGACTTCTTTCAAGCAGGTGGGTGCACTCTGTCACATACAGGTGGTCACAACATTTAGGTAGATGCTACATCGCTTTTAATGTATATTTGACCATGCAAATTAAAGCAAACTTCCAATGATGTATACCAAACCACCCAGGTGTGTTGTATGCATAGACTGTATAAAGAAGTGGACATAGCCCCTCAAGATAGAAAAGTGAACCCAATCTTGTGTATTGTACTTGCATTTATTCAAGTGACCAGCAGGTGGAACTCCAGTGGTTGCAAAAGTATTATTGTATTTATTTATAGAAGGACCATGCATACAAAAACATTAATCTCAGCAAAGAGAAGAGATGCAATATGCCAGATTATAGCTAATCGCTCATTTCCATCTGTGGTCCAATTGAGATGTCCAAGATGTCCAATTGTGTAGAAATCTATGATAAAATGACCCTACTTCTCAAATTATGTTTTACTTCAATAGACATACAGCTGTGATGTTTATGGTTCCAGTGACTACTTTCATGTCTTCTTAAATACACAATGATTTTTATTTTGTAAACTATGACCAAGTCGCAACCACAGTGACCCGTCAATCATGATAAAGTAGAGATGTATAGCGCAGTTTTATTATTTGGTCAGAAAACGAATAAATTCCGGTTAAAACTAGATTAGATGACGATGGCAAAAAGACCAACCTGAGGATTTAAAACATTCACAAACTAACGGTTCAATCATGGTGGCTATGTCCATGTTTGAAAAACACCAGCAAAATAGACATAACAATTAAGATATTGTAATTTGATTAAACAGATTAGAAGCACTGATTTTTAACTAAATATGAATATAGTTAGCAGTATGTGCTAAATTAAGAATAATAATAAATATGTGTTATCAGTCATGTGTATGTCACCTCATCCTCAGTGGACCCTCCGGGGTTGTCATGTGCATAGTACCCATCTTCATCATCATCATCATATTCGCCTCGCTGAACGAATTCATTCTTGGTTCTCAGGTAAAGGTCCCAAAGTTTACAGGCTGCTCTGTACTCAGGACTGTCCGACTATATAGACACAACAACACATATTCATGTCGGTGCACAATCGTAATGTCCTGCCTACAATCAGAAATATTTTATTATTATATATTTGATTTTTCTTACCTTGTAGTATGTTTTTGCATTGTTGAACAACAGTTGAAAGTCACTAGTGAGTTGTTCAACATCATCATACTCCTCCATCTTTAATTTCTGCTGGATCTTCATCATGTCAATAGGCTGAGACACCACATGATAATAGTCTGGTTGATTCCTGTAAGGAAAAAGGATTTGTACATTTTAATTTAACAAATGTATGTTTAATTCATGTTAAGGGAAGTTTAGGAAGTAATTGAATATGCACATATCTAATGATTTGTTTCCTCACCTTCGTTTGGGTGCTCTGATGAAAAGCTCACACAACATCCTACCCTGATCATCCTTGTAATCTCTGATGGTGTTGTACAGTTCATGACAGACAGCAATCTGCAGGGCAAAGAAATAAACACTGATAAATGTCTGCATCCTTCCGCATATCAACAACATGTATTGAAGTATTAATTAATGTAGAAATCAGTTTGAAAAAGAGAAACTGAAATGATTTGTTAATTTACAGGATCCACGGCCGAAGCCTGTCCGGCGGGACAATACCTTTATTTCAAGGGCTCTTATCTTAACATATAACATGGACAAACAAAACACTCCACGGTGAACTCCGTCACAAACAAAAGAAGCACCAACACTGAACACAGGACGAGACAAGACTAAATACAGGGAGGGATAATCACAAGACGAGAAACAGCCGGGCAGGGGAGGAGAAACACAAGGGCCACAGGTGAACACAATCAGATAACGAGACACACCAGGGAAACTAACGACAGGAGGAAAAACACAGGGAAAAGGACCAGACAATAACCCAGGAGGAAAACATGACAGAGAGAACAGCAAAAACACCCAAACCTAGACATAGAACTGTGACATGACATGATAATCGTGACAGAACCCCCCCCTCAAGGGACGGATCCCAGACGTCCCCAAAAAAAAAACAAAAGTCCAAAACCTCAAGCAGGGTGGGTGGAGGGGGTCCGGAGGACGGGACTAAGCTGACCGCCCAGGAGCACAGTAGAGGACCAGGAAGGGATCTCGGGCGGACGGCCCGGGGACAAGGCAGAAGCCGAGAAGGGGGACTCGGGCGGACGGCCCGGGGGCAAGGCAGAAGCCGAGAAGGGGGACTCGGGCGGACGGCCCGGGGGCAAGGCAGAGTCCAAGGTGGGGCGAAGGCCACAGCGGGCGAACTCAGGAGGCCGAGCATGAGGGCGAAGGCAGCGGCAGGAAGAGTCAGGGGGCCGGGCCCGCGGGCGAAGACCGCGGCTCACAGAGGGTCGGGATCGAGGGCGAAGACCAGACAGCTCCGGAGGCCGGGCAGGACCCGGTGTCGGCCGGACAGGAACCGGAGCCGGCGGGACAGGCTTCGGCAGGATCCCCCACGGAAGAGGACCAGGAGTTGGCAGGACCCCCAGCAGGAGAGTGGTTGGCGGGACCTCCAACGGGACAGGACAAAGGGTTGGCAGGACCCCCAGCAGGAGAGTAGTCGGCGGGGCCTCCAACGGGACAGGACACAGGGTTGGCAGGACCCCCGGCAGGAGAGTTGTCGGCGGGGCCTCCAACGGGACAGGACACAGGGTTGGCAGGACCCCCGGCAGGAGAGTTGTCGGCGGGGCCTCCAACGGGACAGGACATAGGGTTGGCAGGACCCCCGGCAGGAGAGTAGTCGGCGGGACCTCCAACGGGACAGGACATGGGGTTGGCAGGACCCCCGGCAGGAGAGTAGTCGGCGGGGCCTCCAACGAGACAGGACAAAGGGTTGGCAGGACCCCCGGCAGGAGAGTAGTCGGCGGGGCCTCCAACGAGACAGGACATGGGGTTGGCAGGACCCCCGGCAGGAGAGTAGTCGGCGGGGCCTCCAACGAGACAGGACAAAGGGTTGGCAGGACCCCCGGCAGGAGAGTAGTCGGCGGGGCCTCCAACGAGACAGGACATGGGGTTGGCAGGACCCCCAGCGGAACCTCCAACGGTACAGGACATGGGGTTGGCAGGACCCCCGGCAGAAGAGTAGTCGGCGGGGCCTCCAACGAGACAGGACAAAGGGTTGGCAGGACCCCCGGCAGGAGAGTAGTCGGCGGGGCCTCCAACGAGACAGGACATGGGGTTGGCAGGACCCCCAGCGGAACCTCCAACGGTACAGGACATGGGGTTGGCAGGACCCCCGGCAGAAGACTAGTCTGCGGGACCTCCAACGGCACATGAGTAGGGGCTTGAGTGGGGACTCGAGAGAGGGCTTGAGAGGGAACTCGAGAGGAAACTGGAGAGTTGACTTGAGAGGTGACTTGAGAGGACACTGGAGAGTTGACTTGAGAGGTGACTCGAGAAGGAACTCGAGAGGTAACTCGAGAGGGGACCTGAGAAGGGACTTGAGAGGGAACTCGAGAGGAGACCTGAGGGGAAACTTGAGAGGGGACTCGAGAGGAGACCTGAGGGGAAACTTGAGAGGTGACTCGAGAGGGGACTTGAGAAGAAACTGGAGAGTTGACTTGAGAGGTGACTCGAGAGGGGACTCGAGAGGTGACTGGAGAGGGGACTCGAGAAGGAACTCGAGAGGTGACTCGAGAGGTAACTCGAGAGGGGACCTGAGAGGGGACCTGAGAGGGAACTCGAGAGGAGACTCGAGAGGTAACTCGAGAGGGGACCTGAGAGGGGACTTGAGAGGGAACTCGAGAGGAGACCTGAGGGGAAACTTGAGAGGGGACTCGGGTAGGAACTTGAGAGGTGACTTGAGAGGGGACCTGAGAGGGGACTTGAGAGGGAACTCGAGAGGAGACCTGAGGGGAAACTTGAGAGGGGACTCGGGTAGGAACTTGAGAGGTGACTTGAGAGGGGACTCGAGAAAAGACTCGAGAGGGGACCCGAGAGGGAACTCGAGAGGAGACTAGAGAGGGAATTCGAGAGGGGACTAGAGAGGGAATTCGAGAGGGGACTCCGGTAGGAACTTGAGAGGGGACTTGAGAAGTGTCTGGAGGGGAGACTTGAGAGAGTTGGTTCGCCAACAGAACACGGGGTGCTGGAGTCGGCCGGTATGCTGACAGGACTCGAGGAGCTGGCGTCGGCTGGAGAGCCAGCAGCAGACGAGGTGCTGGAGTCAGCCGGTACGCCGACAGGACACGGGGAGCTGGTGTTGGCTGGGGAGCCAACAAGAGACGAGGTGCTGGAGTCGGCCGGTATGCTGACAGGACTCGAGGAGCTGGCGTCGGCTGGAGAGCCAGCAGCAGACGAGGTGCTGGAGTCGGCCGGTACGCCGACAGGACACGGGGAGCTGGTGTTGGCTGGGGAGCCAACAAGAGACGAGGTGCTGGAGTCGGCCGGTGACGAGGAGCTGGAGTCGGGGGCCATGACTGATGGGGCTGGTACTTGAGCCGGAACTATGGCTGGAACTGTGGCCGGAACCATGGCTGCTGGGGCCAGAACTGGGGCTGGAACCCTAGCTGTTGGGCGCGGAGCGGAAGCCTGGACCCTGGCTGTGTAAGACAGGTAATGGAGTATGGAATTAAAGCTGCGTGGGCCGGTACTGGAGCATGAAGCCGGCTGCTGGTAGGGCTGTCCCGAATACCATTTCTCGGGCTCCGGATATTCGGTAGTAATCAGCAGCGAATATTCGAATATTCGGTGCGGAGATTTTTTTTCATAACACGCTCCGAGACACCTGACAACACACTGTTAAGCAGAAGCGCAGAAAGAGCATACTATTACGATTTATATTTATTTATTGTCTCAGTACTCGCATACATTAAAACTAAATGTGTCCTCTGCATTTAATCCAGCCGCAGTGCAGCGCCGGGGATATAGGCGTAAACAGTAAACGGTATTTAAATAAATGAAGAACGAAAAATAAATGAACGAACTGTATGCCAATAATTGCCTTAGCCCCAGATGTTCCCACATCGCTCCTATTATTTTCACTATTCGGATAAAATTGAAAAACTAATATAAAAAAACAATTCGGTTGCTTGCTTGCAACTATTTTCCAAGGATAGTAAGAGCACGATTTTATCATGTGTAACGTTACTGTTTAAACGGCGGATAACGCAGCTTCATCATGGCAACTTGACAACAGCTAAGCTAAGCTAGGCTACTACTTACAGCATCCGGTGACTTTTCAGAGTTGTTGTGCCACCGGCCAGTTTCTTGTCGCATATTTGGCACACTGCCTTCTTCTTACCGTCGTCCAATTTAAAATGGTCCCACACAGCTGGAGTCTTCGGCATTTTGTGTTCAGGTGTGTGAAGCGAGGTGAAGCAAGGAGAAGCGTGCCGTTTGCGTTCGTGACTGTGAGTGAACGCGATGTCAGGAGCACAGGCTGAGATTGTATATATTTCCGCATTTTAACAGTGCAATTCAAAAGTATAAATATAGTATAAGAATATGGAAATTCGCCTTTATTGATAGCATACATTTAGGGGAAAAAAAAAAATTTTGGAAAAAAAATAAAAAAACGAATATCCGAATAATGAAATTGAAACCCGAATAGTTGGCCAACGAACGAATATTCGAATAGTCGAATATTCGGGTACAGCCCTAGCTGCTGGGGCCTGTACTGGGGCTGGAATCATGGCTGCTGGGGCCAGAACTGGGGCCGGAACCATCGCTGTGTGGGCCGGTTCTGTAGCCGGAACCATGGCTGCTGGGGCTCGGGCTAACCTGGCCTTGCGACGACTCCTCTTAGCAGCCGCCTGAATACTCCGTGGACCTCCATAAGCCAGACGAGTTCCGTAATACAACTCCTGGACAGGAGCAGGAACTGGGGCAGAAGCACGGGTTGACTTCAGGCGGAACCCACCAAGGCGTATGGTGCCAGGTTGGGAATTGGGAGACATGGAGTTAGCATGCCTGGGGCTAGCAGGCAGGGGATAACACACCGAGAGGAAATCCAAAATCCAGCCAGGTAAGAATTTCACCAAGCCTGGCTTCTCCTTAGCCATCTGGCGAGCCTCTGCCAGAGCTGCCTCTCGCTGCTGAACCCCGGACGCTCCCCTCCATTCACCATAGCTGCAAGCCAGCAAGTAGGTGAATGAAAGCAGCTCCCTTTCAAAAGGATCATCTGCTGGGTCCATATTTGGTTGGTGCTTTCTGATACGCAGAGTGAAGCAGGTAGGACCCAAACGCAGATAACACTGATAATACCTTTATTTCAAGGGCTCTTATCTTAACATATAACATGGACAAACAAAACACTCCACGGTGAACTCCGTCACCAACAAAAGAAGCACCAACACTGAACACAGGACGAGACAAGACTAAATACAGGGAGGGATAATCACAAGACGAGAAACAGCCGGGCAGGGGAGGAGAAACACAAGGGCCACAGGTGAACACAATCAGATAACGAGACACACCAGGGAAACTAACGACAGGAGGAAAAACACAGGGAAAAGGACCAGACAATAACCCAGGAGGAAAACATGACAGAGAGAACAGCAAAAACACCCAAACCTAGACATAAAACTGTGACATGACATGATAATCGTGACAAAGACTGGTTATCGTCAAAATCTCCTCCACTCACACTGCTAGAGGGGGATGTTGCCCTTCTCCTTTTCAAGGCCATGACGAACCCCTGAGGTATAAAGCAAGTAGAGTATCACTGCACAGGTGTAATCTTACATTAGAGCTATAACATAACATGCCCATTTTACACCAGCATGTACACTATAGAGACTACTAAGACTTGCTGGGCTCTGAAGCAGTCAGTTACACATCCTGACAGCGCTGCCATCAATGCCACATACAGTAATACAGAATAATTCATTTCAAAAGAGTGCCATTCCTGATTCTGATTAAACATTACTTAAAATTATATAATGCCAAATCTGGGTAAGATATTACTTTAAAGCTTATATAACTATAGAGCTGCCAGAAGATTTTCTTAATGAATATTTGCTTCATTCATCTCATTATTTAAACGTTTATTAGAATAGGCCCAATGAAGATTATAATCTCTATATGTATTATTTGAAATAATGCAAATATACTATACTTATACTTGCCATGTGTCTCTTTTGTTATATTGTTACCTTATATATTGTTAATCTTATCAATGTTATATTAACAATATAGGATTAATAATACAATTCACATTCCTATCCCAAGCTTCTGTAATTGTATCACATATGTCCATAATGTCTCAGTATAGGGCTGCTCAATTAATCGTATTTTAATCGCAATTATGATTTTGGCTTGCAACGATTATGAAAACAACATAATCGAAATAAAACGATTTTTTTTTTTTTAATACATACTTTAAACATTTTTTTCAATAAATGGATGTTTTCAAAGTAAATGGATAATCATTTTTAATAATCGTGATATCAATTATTGACCCAAATAATCGAAATTATGATTTTTGCCACAATCGAGCAGCCCTATCTCAGTATTGTATGTATTTCTGTTTTGTTCATAAACTGAAACTAAACATAACATTTCATCAGAGAAACTTTAACACCAGAATACAAAGCATAGACAAGGATAAACATTTAGTGTAAACAGAATAAGATAAAGACACAAAGGGATAGTTCAAAATAAGTTATACTGGTAATGTACTTTTCAGCTTTAATTTTGTTTTACATATTAGAAATCGAGAAGTTCTCACTATATTTATAATAAAGCCTCTGTTCTTGTCAATTTTCTTGCAACCAGTTTGTTGACACTGAACCAGCTTTACAAAAGTATAATAGAGGTGGACTTTGTATTACATGTCTTAAAAAAACTGTCAAATCTGTGAAAATGTGTATTATACTTATTTTGCCTCATTATCTGAGTTTATGACCATTACCCCATGTGC
Source organism: Harpagifer antarcticus (assembly GCA_902827135.1). NCBI lineage: Eukaryota > Metazoa > Chordata > Actinopteri > Perciformes > Harpagiferidae > Harpagifer > Harpagifer antarcticus. Next base: position 75,385 of record CADEHL010001146.1, on the reverse strand, counting down.
ATAAATAAGTGCTGCAAAACTGTGTATGAAAGGTATTTACACTTATATTAACTCAGTTGGCTATGGTGTGTGGTTTCGTTAAAGCTTTAATTTTTTTTTTGCGGAAAATACCCATGATACAATGTATCATTTTAAAGAGGCCAATGAGCCTTATAGCAGAATTCAGCATGCTGTTTACAGTGGCTTTACAGCCCACAACGTTGCTGTTTTATGTTCCTCCCACCACTCTTAAAGCATAGTAGGCCTACATAGTCACAGCAGGCAGCTGTTATCAAGGAAAAAGCCTTAAACCCTCTGAACACAACCTGCTCAGCAGCAAGCAGCTGACACACGGTTAGCAACCAGCTGGTGAACACCATGTAGCATTAAGCAGCCAAAGAGCCTGATATTCCCCTCAGGAGCTGTTAGTCCTAAACCAACTAAAGAAGGGTTAATATTGGACCTCATCAAGAAACTGCCAATTATCGATAATGTTGCTCTCTATAAATGAGTGCTAGTTGTTTGTCAATACATCATCTTTATTAACTTAATAACGCTATATGTCAACGTCACTCATTAATAACCAAATTCAGTTTTTGCAGCTTTAAATCAGCCATGTCAGTTTATGACCTTATCATTATTCATTTAGCTGAAACATTGGCTCACAGTATTGACTGAGAAGATAATATTTGTGCAACTCTTGACAATCCCATTAGGCTCTGCGGACATATTGCTAAATGTCATTAGACTACATTCAATATTAATTCATCCAAATAGATGTTAACATGGGCGGTTTATGAAGGGGGGGAAGAATGATTATAGCCTTTTTGAATTGCAAGGCTGCAGTAGTATTGTCAGATGAATCTCACACTCAGTCCAGATTGATTTAACTTTCAAAGATGTGCTTGCTGTCTTTTGATTTAAAGCTGCTATTTGGTTCTAGGTAAAGTTCAATCTTTTAAGTTGTCAAATAAAGGAATAGTTGTTTCACACTAGGTTTAAACGCAGTATTTGCTTTCATTGTTTCACAGGATTTACAATAAAGTACTTCAAGCCCCACACACTGCTCTAAAATGTGATCTTAACAAGAGCAATAACTACCATCACGTGATAATGATTAAATACATGAAGATAGATTTTTATCAAATGTACAGTGGAATACAACATTTACACTCTAAAGAAAATGAAACTTGAGGATAGAAATTAAATGAAAAGCCCAAACAAAAACTGGCTTTTAAAAATGTCAAGTTAACCCCTTTGTCACGGTTGAGTGAAGGAAGCAGGACCCAAATGCAGGTAACTCTGATAAACCTTTATTTCAAGGCTAATGAAACTAATACAGACAAAACAGAACACTCACCGGGGAACTCCGTCACCAACAAAAGAAGCACCAACACTGAACACAGGACGAGACAAGACTAAATACAGGGAGGGATAATCACAAGACGAGACACAGCCGGGCAGGGGAGGAGAAACACAAGGGCCACAGGTGAACACAATCAGATAACGAGACACACCAGGGAAACTAACGACAGGAGGAAAACATGACATAGAGAACAGCGGAAACACCCAAACCTAGACATAGAACTGTGACATGACATGATAACCGTGACACCCTTACATGTAGCTATTGTGATTTATTATATGAGATAACAAAGGCAAGGCAATTGTATTTACAGTGGGGCAAAAAAGTATTTAGTCAGCCACCAATTGTGCAAGTTCTCATAGTTAAAAAGATGAAAGAGGCCTGTAATTTTCATCCTAGCTACACTTCAACCATGAGAGACAGAATGGGGGGAAAGAATCAAGGAAATCACATTGTAGGATTTTTAATGAATTAATTGGTAAATTCCTCGGTAAAATAAGTATTTGGTCACCTACAAACTCCACTATGGCCAAGACCAAAGAGCTGTCAAAGGACACCAGAAACTAAATTGTAGACCTGCACCAGGCTGGGAAGACTGAATCTGCAACAGGTAAGCAGCTTGGTGTGAAGAAATCAACTGTGGGAGCAAGTATTAGAAAATGGAAGACATACAAGACCACTGATAATCTCCCTCGATCTGGGGCTCCACGCAAGATCTCACCCCGTGGGGTCAAAATGATCACAAGAACGGTGAGCAAAAATCCCAGAACCACACGGGGGGACCGAGTCCATGACCTGCAGAGAGCTGGGACCAAAGTAACAAAGGCTACCATCAGGAACACACTACGCCGCCAGGGACTCAAACCCTGCAGTGCCAGACGTGTCCCCCTGCTTAAAGGGCACCTATCATGCAAAATGCACCTTTGTACGTCTTTTATACATGATTATGTGTCCCCGGTGTTCCGGGGAACTCACCAAGTGTCAGAAAACACAACCCTCTCTATTTTCCTCCTTCGCCAAATCTCTAAAAAAGGGGCTGCAACGGATCTGAAAAAAATGGATCCACATTCCGACACTTTTCTACGTCACAAAGACGTACTCCGCTTATTGGTCAACTCTCCACCTATCAGGGGAATGAGCCACGGCCACGTGCATTGCCAAACCTCTCATTCGCATATAGGCTATCGGCAGGCTACCCCAGTCACATCTGTGTTTTTTCCTGCTATTGCCAGGATGTCTAAGCCAGTTAAACCACGGACATGTTTATGAACTTCTCTCAAGTCCAACACGGATATGCCTCCAAACTAATGCTACACCCGGGATCAATACCAACCATCCGGGACCAGGCCAGTGAGGACACATCCAACTCTGAAGCTGTAAGTTTTTATTTAGCGGTGTTTTTCCTGATAAAGCTATCTCTAGCTGGTAGCATGTAGCTTAGCCGTATCAATGTCGCCTCAACCCCAACTAGTAATCGGTTAGGTGTTTATATGTTCTTGTAACATTTTATTTTGTACGCTCCGCAGTCTTTGCTTTGTCTTTTATTTTAATTATCAGGCATTTGCGAACATGTTCAGACTGCCGTAATGGTGATCTGTGTAAAGGCTGTAAAGCCACGCCTGGCCTAGCCGATAACACAAGTATTTATTCTCCTATGTATTAGTATTTTGTATCCTCTAAAAAATCATATTGAGTAAGTTATAATAACAAACGTAATCTTCTGGAGGTAAGTGCCGTTTTTTCCAGCGTTATGTAAAAGCTTTTGTGATTGTAGTCTGTAAGAACGATCAGATATCATCGACCTGTAAGCTAAGCTACGCTACGCTACGCTAAGCTAAGCTAATGAGACATGCCGTTTTTTGCAGCGTTATATGTAAAAGCTTTTGCATGTTTACTTGTTTGCACACATGAATATAAATGGGGGTGTGTTAGGATACAACACTGTATGTATGTATGCGAGGGGACACACACCACGAGTAAAACGGAGCTAAAGCCCTGGTATGTTGTTGTTGACGACATGCATTTACTAATCTCAACCACTTTTTTTGTTGTGCTTTTTTTAACATTGCACAGGCTACGTGGCCAACTTGATGGACCTCATCTTCGAGTCTTTGTGGACCCTGCACCATTATGAGCAACCTGACAGGGAGGAGGTCATCGCCGGGTATGCCACACGGTTCAATTTGGCTGCTGTCTGAACCTAACATAGACATTTCACGGATCAGAGGACAACGCAGGCCGGAATCACCACTCTGATCCTCTCTCCATGGGTTCAAATAACCGTTGATTTTGACAATAAAGTTCCGAGTTGATATCAAATGGGTCGTGATTATTCATGTTTGGATGGGTAAAGAATATTCTGATTTCAAAAGCATAAGGTTGTGTGTGGACTTTTTTTGTCATACACATGGGTGCGTTATGCCATTGCTGTGTAGTATATAATAGTACAATGACAGAATGAAAGATTGCATAAAGCCATATACACCAGTATTTATTTCCATGAACAATATTAGCATTCGTTTTACAATTTCAGTCAAAACAAACCACTCGGTGCTCTATTTGCCTCAACTGTAGTCCAACTGTGTTCAGCTCTGTAAATATTCAATGCATTCTGCAGGGAAAACACATTTAGGCACACAATCCAGGATGATCCACCACACAGGTTAGAGTCCTCAAGTTCCTGCATCCGTCTTACACCTAGTGTGATAAACATATATTGAATGACATGTGAAAAATGTATTCTCTAAACAGACAACTTAGTGAAGCTAATGTTACGTGTGGTATCTCCATGCAGCACATGCTCCGGTTCAGAAGGCATCGTGGCGCAAGTTGCACATGTACCCCTTTAGAAAGAAGTCAATAACTGAGCTTTTAAAACACATGAAACACACATTGCTGACAACTGAGATGTTTGCACCTCCACCAAAACCTCCGCTGCTTCAGTTTCTGGATCAAATTGATAATATGCTTGAACACATGCATTGCTCTGAGATGACATGTGTATTCCACACTCGTAATCACAGCAAGCATGGTAACGTGACTCTCGCCGGCTCTTCTGCAGGGGGGCGTGGTCAGCTGCTGCTCAGAATTTTCATAGGCAGGTTTGGAATAAAGCGAAAATGAGCGAAACGAGGCATGGCTAAAAAATGATCTGTTTGGTATTTTGGAAAATAAAATGTATAAATATACCTTATATAGGTATGGTCATACACTATATCATTTAAATATAGCATGATAGGTCTCCTTTAAGCCAGTACATGTCCAGGCCCGTCTGAAGTGTGCTAGAGAGCATTTAGATGATCCAGAAGACAACCTCCTTCCATCAGCAAGGGCATTGAAGATGAAACGTGGCTGGGTCTTTCAGCATGACAATGATCCCAAACACACCGCCCGGGCAACGAAGGAGTGGCTTCGTAAGAAGCATTTCAAGGTCCTGGAGTGGCCTAGCCAGTCTCCAGATCTCAACCCCATTTTGCCATAGAAAATCTTTGGAGGGAGTTGAAAGTCCGTGTTGCCCAGCGACAGCCCCAAAAACATCACTGCTCTAGAGGAGATCTGCATGGAGGAATGGGCCAAAATACCAGCAACAGTGAAAACCTTGTGAAGACTTACAGAAAACGTTTGACCTCTGTCATTGCCAACAAAGGGTATATAACAAAGTATTGAGATTAACTTTTGTTATTGACCAAATACTTATTTTCCACCATAATTTGCAAATAAATTCTTTAAAAATCAGACAATGTGATTTTCTGGATTCTTTTTTTCTCATTCTGTCTCTCATAGTTGAGGTATACCTAGGATGACAATTACAGGCCTCTCTCATCTTTTTAAGTGGGAGAACTTGCACAATTGGTGGCTGACTAAATACCTTTTTGCCCCACTGTATAGCACTTTTCAGCACGTGGCGATTCAAAGTGCAACAAAGGTTAGCAAAAAGTAAAAAGAGAAGGAAATACAATCAGTGTGGTTTCAAATCTTCCTAGAGTTCAGTAAATACTCCTTTTTAACTATTCCTTTTGGTGGAACTTCACATAACACAACACAGCAAACCCTGGCTGCTGCAGGTACCTTCTGATCTGAGTGCACACGGCCCTCCATATAAATCAGCACAAAGCTTCCAAATGAAAGTGGTAGGCCTACTGATCAGAGGAAGTGAAATAAAATATTACAGCAACTCAAAGATATTATCGCCGGAAGCGCCGAAGACTTGCGCTTTTTTGAGCCCCTCCTCCGTTGGCACTCTGTCGTTTTTTCGACTTCCATAACATCGCACACCGTGAGACCCCGGGCCCCCGGACTTAAGCACTCCCCCACAGTCTAAACCCAGATGTTCACACCCGACAGAACCTCATGCCCCTGGTAACTTAAAGGGGGGTGGATTTTGTGGTGCTTTACTGTCCGCACACCAGCATCAATATTCAAATTTATTCACAGCACCACCCACCCTCCTGTGGAGGATGTTCTCATGCCCCTGGTAACTTAAAGGGGGGTGGATTTTGTGGTGCTTTACTGTCCGCACACCAGCATCAATATTCAGACTTATTCACAGCATCACCTGCCCTGCTGGAGGTTCACACTTTAACTTTTTTTTTTACCCTCCTCTGTCTTACACATCCAGAGAACAGGCTGCTTCACAACACTTTGCAAGCCAGGAAAAGTGATTGAATCCTGGGTATACATGTTTTAAATAGTATGATACCTCCAGGGCGCATCACCACATTTTACAAGCCAGGGAAGTTGCCTGAATCCTGAGTAAACATTGTTTAATTGTTTAAGTGTTTTTAAATCTGTGAAAACAGTGTTTTGTCACTTTCAAAACTCTCCCGTCATTGACCGGATAAATTGGGTCGATGTTGTATTCAATCTGACCGTTAATATACCAGTGAGACGAAGTACGTACAATGACCGGAGTGATCCCATGTTAATTGTGTCGCAATGCCGGAGCATTCCCTAACCCTTTTCACTCCCACTGTTCCTCCTTCAGAGGAGTACCTGAGGGAGCTCCATGCAGGCTGGAGAGATACCAGGGCCCTCTCCCACTCTGCTGCCAGGCAGGATCCGGCGAGGGTGGGGCTGGGTCGCTTGCCATCCATTGAGCCTGCCATCGCCTCCCCGATTTGGGCTCCTGATGCTAGGTGCCCTCGGCCTCAGTGCAGGGTCACAAACGAGCTGCTCTGTAGGGCCTACGACACAGCGGCACGCATCTGATACTGGCTTTCTCTACCTCTCTGCAGCAGGCGCCGGCTGAGCCCTCTTTGCTGGGCCTCAGTGATGCATCACTGTAAGCCTTTGCCCTAATGTCTAGGGAATGGGGACGAGTTATGTCCTTATTGGTGCAGACTCGTCGCCAGGTCTGGCCTACGACTGTCCCCGAGACTCTCGGGCAGTGGTTCCCAAACAGTGTGCCGCGGCACACTGGTGTGCCGTGAGGCAAGTCCGGGTGTGCCGTGGGATTTTGTGACAACCATACATTATTATTGCAATATACAACTACACAAAAATAATTATTTTTTAATTTACTATATCAGTACTTTGTAGGTTTATATGTACGTAATCTGCGCGACTTGTGCGTCCACATCTCCACGTGCAGTGCTGCATAAACATGGCTGAGTCAGCGATAACTTTCGAGGGGTGGAGGTATGCCCATTATTTTGAGTTCGTCCGAAGAATTGACAGGAATGTGACGGTGAGGTGCAAACTGTCCAGGCCAGAAGCTGTTATCCACTGCTGTAAACACCACGTCAAACCTCAACACACACCTGCTAAGAACACATGCTAAGGTGAAGCTACCACACACGCTATTTGTTGTTTGTTTATATCACGTAGTCTGTTCTTCTTCTCTGTCTTCTGGTTGTTGCCTGTTTTGAATGACAAATACAAACTACCGCCGCCTGCTGGTAAGGAAAGTTATTGCCACTCACGCATGCGCAGTTCGTACGTGCTCGGCGAGTAAAGTAACGAGTAAAGTAACGAGTTACTTTATGTAGATAGTAACGAAGTAGTGTAATATATTACTATTTTTAAAGTAATATGTAATATATTACATTTTTTTAGTAACGACCCCATCTCTGGAGTTGGCGTTCTCTACTCTGATTTACATGAAGAACAACAGGAGGTCACGGCTTGAAGAACAACAGGACTTGCGAGTGGCCCTCTCCTCAGTGCCACCAAGGATTAAAAAATTCTGCGCGCCCCGACAGGCACATGTATCTCACTAATTTGTAAGTCGGCAAAAATATTTACAATAGCACATGTTTCCATGCTGATTGCTGAAATGTTACATTTATAATTTGTAGTTCAGGACCATGGACAATGCAGCTTCCTTGCATTGACAGTTCTCTGTGCTGAATTTCTGCTGAGTTTCCTTTGCCTCATTTTGAATTTTGTGACCTGTCTGGTTTAAATGAGTGTGTTGCTGCTTTGATGAAGCCTAATTTGATAACGTTTCAAATTAATTTCTGAAATAATTCGTTAATAAATATTTCATGAGTAATATAGTTGTCTTTGTCACATTTTATTTGGCATTAGTAAATAATTATGGACATTTACAGATATGTTACATGATATTTCGCCTGACCTTGGTCCTCAGAGGAATCAACAGATTCCTGAAGGTGCTGCCACTCTATATGCTGACGACAGCACATGCACAGCCGTGGAATTGAGGGATGCATACTTCCACGTGGGCCGGGCAACATGGTGCCTTATATTCAGTTCCTTCGGCCCTTGGGCAGGCTGCCTCGGCCCTTGGGCCCGCTGGCGTTGCGCCCCATGCAGATGTGGCTGAACAGCCTTCACTTGGACGCCAAGAGGCACAGGCGCAGGGAAGTCAGGGTGTCGCAGCGTTGACTCTCTCGGTCACACTGGAGGGGCAGGACCTATCTCCTGATGGGCGTGCCCATGGGCGCCATCCCATCCCACTAGGAGACCGTCACCATAGGTCTTCTGTTGTGCCATCGCCTGCTCTGTGCGATAAGTTTCTTAAATTTTTTATTGGAAAAATATCTGCTCTTAGGCTAGCTCACACTAGTGCTACCCCCGATCCTGCTCCCTCTCTGTGCCCTGCTGTCCTCGACCACTTTGAGCCTATTTCCCTCTCTTCTCTCTCGGACATAGTGGAGCACCTGCGGCCGACAAACTGCTCCTCTGACAGCATTCCCTCACGCCTTCTCAAAGAGGTTTTTCATTCAGTTGGAGCAAGTATTTTATTACTTTTAAACACTTCTCTTACCTCAGGATGTGTCCCAGCTGCCTTTAAACATGCCGTGGTTACGCCACTACTTAAAAAGAAAAGTCTCGACCCCTCCACTCTCGCAAATTTTAGGCCCATCTCCCAGCTACCGTTTTTATCAAAAGCCCTGGAGCGCGTAGTCTACGCCCAGCTGCAGTCTTTTTTAATCCTTCATGGCATCCATGAAAAGTTTCAGTCTGGCTTCAAACCCATGCACAGCACTGAAACAGCCCTTTTAAGAGTTTTTAATGATCTGCTCCTAGCCGCCGACTCAGGTAGCCCAGCTGTCTTGGTGCTGTTGGACCTGACAGCTGCCTTCGACACCGTGGACCATGGCATCCTGCTGTCACGGCTTGAACAGTCCGCTGGCATCACAGGCTCTGCCCTCGCATGGTTCAGGTCCTACCTTAAAGACCGTAGCTTCTCAGTGCAGCTAGGTGCCTTCTCCTCTGCCAAAGCCCCTCTTACCTGTGGGGTCCCCCAAGGCTCGATTCTGGGCCCCATCCTGTTCCTACTGTACATACTGCCCCTAGGTTCTATTCTAACAAAACACAATATTCCCTTCCACTGCTACGCTGACGACGTCCAGATATATCTCCCGCTCAAAGCAAACATCAAACAGTCACTACAGCAGCTGATGGACTGCTTAACGGAGATCAAATCCTGGCTGAGCAACAACTTCCTGACTCTTAACGAGGGCAAGACGGAGGTCATCTTTTTTGGACCACAACCTCCAGCCTCTCAGGTTGATATTCTGGGCTCCCTCCAACAAAACATCCTCCCCTCGGTCATGAACCTTGGCGTGACCTTGACGAACACTTTTAAATTCGATAAGCAGGTCAGCAGCGTAGTCAAATCCTGCTTTTTTAAAATAAGACTATTGGCCAAAACCAAGTCCTATTTATCTTTTAAAGACATGGAAAGGGTCATCAACGCCTTTGTTACCTCAAGGCTGGACTATTGCAACGCTCTGTATGTGGGTATGGACCACGCGTCAATTAAACGCCTGCAGCTGGTCCAAAATGCAGCTGCACGTTTGCTGACTGGCCACAAAAAGCGCGACCACATCACCCCAATTCTGGCCTCACTACACTGGCTTCCAGTTCAGTTCAGAATTGATTTTAAAATTCTTTTATTTGTTTTTAAAGCTCTAAATGGGCTGGCTCCTTCCTACATAACCGAACTCCTCCAGCGCTACACCCCAGCAAGAGTTTTAAGGTCTGCTGACCAGCTGCTGCTGGTAGTGCCGAAGACCAGGCTCAAAACCCGAGGGCACCGAGCCTTCGCAGCAGCTGGCCCCAGGCTCTGGAACACTCTGCCCCTCCATGTGAGGTCGGCCCAGACCCTAGGGGTTTTTAAATCCTCTCTAAAAACACACTTCTTCTCTCAGGCTTTCTAGCTAGAGCGGAGCACGACTTCTGACATTTCCCTGTGTATTGTTTTTTTATTTGCTGTTGCAAAATGACTGTCTTTTGTTACTATTGCACTGCAGTAAAGTGTTTTTATTACATGTACAGCACTTTGGCTCGACCAAACATCGTTTTTAAATGTGCTCTATAAATAAAACTTGATTTGATTTGATTTGATAGGTGCAGGTCTCTCAGGGTGGGGTGCAGTACGGCAGGGCAGGACCGTTCAGGGTCAGTAGTCTGCCCAGGAGGGTGCACGCCATGCCAACGTGCTAGAGCTTCGGGCTGTGCAGCTTGCACTCACGCACTTTCTACCCCTACTGGGGGGCAAGAATGTGCGTGTTCCTTGGGACAGCAGGTGCGCTGTTGCCCAGACAGCAGTCCTTTCTAGACACTGGGCGTTCTCACTCCACTCTGAATTTATGTGGCTGCTATTTCTGCCCGACATATTCGGGTCGACGGCGCCACGGCGGGGTGCCAGAGGTCGGTGTCCCTCTTCCTGAGAGGGGCTTTACGGCAGCATCCCCCTAGCACACCGAGGGCTCCGGCTTGGGACCTGCCACTGCTGCCGGATGCCCTATCATCTCCTCCCTTCGAGCCCCTGCTCCAGGTGGAGCTTAAGTGGCTGTCCTTAAAGGCAGCATTTCTGCTTTCCATGACCTCGAGGAAACGAGTTGGAGAGCTACATGCCCTCTCCGTGAGCGATACATGCGTGAGGTGGAACTCCGATGGCTCGGGTGTTGCCCTCTGGTCGAGCGTGGCGTTCCTGCCCAAGGTGCTTCCACTAGCCCACTCCAATCGGCCTATCCAGCTGGCGCGCTTTAACGTCCCACAGGAGAACAGCACGCCTGAGTTGCTGTGCGTGCCCTAGAGGCGTATATTGGTGCTACGACCCATATACGACAGTCAGAGCAGCTCTTCATTTGCCATGGCGGCACGAGAAGGGGCTGTGCTCTATCCAAGCAGCGGCTGTCCCACTGGGTTGTGGATACAATCTCACATGCCTGTGGGGCCAGTGGCCGCCCCCCACCATCAGGGGTGAGATGTCACTCTACAAGGAGCATCTCAACGTCTTGGGCTGCCCTGAGAGGGGTGTCCCTGGAGACCATCTGCGCTGCGGCGTCGTGGGCATCGTCTGGCACATTCTCCAGATTCTACCGGGTCAATGTCGCCACTCCCCATCCTTTGGGCGTGGTCCTGTTGCCGAGCTCCGCTGCTTCCAGCTAGGTAAGCAAGTGTTCGGATTCTTCATGACATGGTTGTTATAGTCATCCAGTGCTAAAAGCACCGGCTCTGGCGGTCAGTAGGGACGAAATAGAATGATAGTTACGGCTGTAACTACGGTTCTATGAGTCCCGGATGACCGCCAGAGTTTCCGGTCACTCAGAATTCTTGTGTGATCCACTAATGACGCCGGCCTATGTAGCCGTAGTCACGTGGGTCAAAGGTGACTTTGTTGTTATTAGGTACTTGAACTGCGCATGCGTGCGATGGACATATCCAGTGCTAAAAGCACCGCCTCTGGCGGTCATCCGGGACTCATAGAACCGTAGTTGGGTAGTTGACGTGGACTGAAAGCAAAAGTAAAATTATATTTTTTTCTGAAATGTTACTCAAATTACATATCACTGAATGACTTAATACGTGAATAACTCAAAACTTTGTGAGACCCAATCTATTTCCTTAATTATTTGATATAATATGAACTTTTCTGTGCGGAAGTCCTAATAATTGTCTCCTGGTGTGACATTATGTTTAATGATAATATTTAATTCAGAGATTGTCAGACAGAGAAGAAATATATGCTCAACCATTATCAACTTGTTTTAAATATTCCCCTACAACCATAGTAATCAATTTAAATTTATAATCATGTTATTGCCCTACTAAATGATCTACACATAGGGACTTTTCATAAAAGTTTGGGTTATTTTCATTATAATAAGTATGAAACCTGGTTGAACTAAAAACTATCTTTACATATCCATAGTGATGCTATTACTCTTCTTCTATTCAACACTTTTCTCAGGCATTTGAGAACCAAAATGCCTATTTTCTTTACTTTTCTTTTTGTTGCACCACAGGACATTCTGTCACACCAATGGACACCATTACAAAATATGCCAAGTTTTGTACAAAATCTTTATTATTTCATCTCTACTCTCTAAGGTTCTATTCTGAACATCAGAACCAACAGTGCTATTTAAAAATGTGTATTGGCTAATAGCCATCATAACATCATGTCACATCATAACATGGACATAAACGGAAATGTGAATAACAATGGATAGCTTGAAACATATTCAAAACAATTCATTAAACAATTCATCCATAAAACTCATTAATGTTCATTCATGAAACATTCAGTAGAGATAAGCAATTTCATTTTTCAGTAAAATTCATTGAATAATTGATAAAACTAATTAATAAAAACATTCAGAAAAGATAAACACATTCATTGTTAAGTAAAATTCAGTCACATCTGTAGTTTGACTCGAGTGGTGAAACAATGTCCACTAGCTTATACTGTATAGCTTTTGGTGCTTGGGACTCGCATCATGTTTCTACATTCTTTCAGATCTCATTGAATAGTAACCAGTCATATTTGGTGAGCTGTGCAGCACGCTGGTTGGGCTCTGGCTCGGAGATGACACTGGTGATTTGTTCTCTGTGGTAGAAAATGCAGTCTGGCTTATTAGGCCACTTGAATACATTTCTCTTTCCATGCTGAACCATGCAGTTGAGTTCAATGTTGTCAAGAAGTAGCTTGGTGATCTGACTAACAAATAGTTTGTTGTCATAGCTAACTATGACAAACTTTCCCACAGTGTACTCTTCATTCGTCTCCACATCAGTACTGGGACTCTCAGCATAGGTCTCCTGGATGCTGTCTGGCTGCAGGTGATCAGAATTTGCATTCAAAGAATCGTCCATCCTCATCTTAGTTGGTTTGAAGCATTCACACATCTCTGGGTATTGGCAGAAGCAGCTGAGATCCCTGTAGTAAATCTCCCCTGGACAGAAAGAAAGTATCTGGTGTGTTTTAAGAAGCCCTGGGACTTTTGGAACTGATGGTGGCAACATTTCATTGAAGACATTAATGTCACTTTCATCAATCCATTTGAATCGGATGTTCTCGACTTCTCTGTTGATCAGAAATTCATACAAGTCCTTCGGATTTTGTAAGTCTTTCCCCCCATGGACATGGTTGTCCGCCATCCGTTTCACAGCTCCACCAACTCCATCAGGTGCACCCTTACCGTGGGCTCTCTCTGAGTAATTCCAAGTGATTTGCTTGAGCCCCCAGATATAGGGTACACTGCTGAGGAGGAAACAGTTTGCCCTATTTCGATACTGTGTGACTGGACCGTCACTTAACACATGGAGCGTGTCGGTTCAAGTGGAACTAGGTTGTCATGAGAACTTTACCAGCAATCGTAAAAACGGTAAAACGTCTAAACTATTCAACTGCCAACTTTTTGTCGTTTTCACAAATGCAGTCGCTGAGACCAACTTGAGGGTGTTTATTATAGTTTGTCAAGGTGAGTTAACTTTATTTCTTAAGTCTTCAGCCTACATATGTTTGGTCAGAATAACCTTTGCCTTGGTTAATATACAAGTAAAGACGTATTGTTTTTATTTTAGATTCGTGTATTTGATTTACTGGTTAGAAGGTGAAAATGACCTAAATAAACTGATCTAGATTAATGTTGGTCAAAGGTAGCTACATCCAAAGCCAGACCGAGGATTTGATTTAAACTGTTTTGCTTTACGCTAATATTTACCAATTGAAATATTTCTCTAAAATGTAAATCAGACATAAAATTAACCAGGACCATAAGCATAATAGTGGGTAATTCAATGCTAGAAGGTTTTGTGTAACAATACCCATTTTACATGAAACCCTCATGAACTATAACACAAACCAAATAAAGAGCCATGACATGTTTCTTAGAGATGTTTCTTTAGAGGATTCATATGTACATACAGAAAAATCAGGCACTCTGAGCCGAGCTCGCAGTTTGCAAATAATTACAATGTTTCAATTCTTTAACATTTACAAAAGAAAAATAGCATATCCAAGTTGAAATAGAATCAACACATTATATAGGAAACACACTGGAGGAGAGCCTCAGAGGTCTAGGTTTGGTTCTCATTATTAGCCCACCCACTTGTCCAAACTAATCCACAACACATTGTCGCACAAAAACAAGCATTCAGTTCAATGAACTCGTATCCCCGTCTGACCCCCCAAAAAACTAAACATTTACACTTCCCAAGATCAGGAATAAAAAGTCTGACATGGGCTTAAATGAATAAAAATTATACGGTATTTAATGTTGGGGAAACAAAAATCAGCATTCATATGCTGTTCTGAATGTGGCCTAAACCAGAGGGACTGGAGAGGGAGTGGTTGAGTCAGGGTGGGGTGCTATGGCTCTCCCTGAGGAGACATGGTTGAGTGATTTCACTGGACTGGGATGAAGGGCTGACCAAGGCCTGACCTTGATCAGGAGAAATAAAGGCAGAGCGAGAGCAGCCAGTTCATCCTCTGCATAGAGGACAAACACCATTATCCCCAATATGTCCAACAGCAGCCATTTGTTATGTCCTGACCCAAAGCTGCGTGTGTAGTTGTGTAGGCACACAATGTTTATGCATGTCTATCTACTGTGTAGATGACTGAGGAGTAAGAAGTGTGTGTCCATATACTAATGTTTGATTGCTTGTGATCTAGGTTTGTGTGTATTTCAAGTTTCTATTGCGCATTAGTAGAAACAGACAGTGTGGAGAAAAGGCCGGTTGCTCTTCTCCTCAAACTCCTGAATGAGTTCATCCATTTCATCCTCCATGTCGTCAGTGTGCTGGATCTGCAGGGATGGGGAGAGTTGAACATGTAAGAAGTAGAAAGTACAGGTATTTGAGTTGAACATGTAAGAAGTAGAAAGTACAGGTATTTGAGTTGAACATGTAAGAAGTAGAAAGTACAGGTATTTGAGTTGAACATGTAAGAAGTAGAAAGTACAGTTATTTGAGTTGAACATGTAAGAAGTAGAAAGTACAGGTATTTGAGTTGAACATGTAAGAAGTAGAAAGTACAGGTATTTGAGTTGAACATGTAAGAAGTAGAAAGTACAGGTATTTGAGTTGAACATGTAAGAAGTAGAAAGTACAGGTATTTGAGTTGAACATGTAAGAAGTAGAAAGTACAGGTATTTGAGTTCAACATGTGAGAAGTAGAAAGTACAGGTATTTGAGTTCAACATGTAAGAAGTAGAAAGTACAGGTATTTGAGTTGAACATGTAAGAAGTAGAAAGTACAGGTATTTGAGTTGAACATGTAAGAAGTAGAAAGTACAGGTATTTGAGTTGAACATGTAAGAAGTAGAAAGTACAGGTATTTGGGTTCAACATGTAAGAAGTAGAAAGTACAGGTATTTGAGTTCAACATGTAAGAAGTAGAAAGTACAGGTATTTGAGTTCAACATGTGAGAAGTAGAAAGTACAGGTATTTGAGTTCAACATGTAAGAAGTAGAAAGTACAGGTATTTGAGTTCAACATGTAAGAAGTAGAAAGTACAGGTATTTGAGTTCAACATGTAAGAAGTAGAAAGTACAGGTATTTGAGTTCAACATGTAAGAAGTAGAAAGTACAGGTATTTGAGTTCAACATGTAAGAAGTAGAAAGTACAGGTATTTGAGTTCAACATGTGAGAAGTAGAAAGTACAGGTATTTGAGTTCAACATGTAAGAAGTAGAAAGTACAGGTTTTTGTGTTCAACATATAAGAAGTAGAAAGTACAGGTATTTGGGTTCAACTTGTGAGAAGTAGAAAGTACAGGTATTTGTGTTTCCTATGGGACCTTATTTCTGAAAAATGATGTATTGAAGTCAATGGAGAGAGAAAACGTATCTTTCGATCCCGTTTGAATTGTGCCATGAATTACACATATGATGTTTGTCAATCTTAAAAAATAATTTCCATGTCAAAAAAGTCACAGTTTGACTTAAAAC
The DNA here is from genome assembly GCA_902827135.1 of Harpagifer antarcticus. NCBI lineage: Eukaryota > Metazoa > Chordata > Actinopteri > Perciformes > Harpagiferidae > Harpagifer > Harpagifer antarcticus. The sequence goes on along the minus strand of CADEHL010001146.1, from coordinate 59,388 downwards.
TGTTGAAATATAACGCAACTAAATACGCAACTAGAAAGGCTACAAATCCCAGAGTCGCGTATATTACCGTTACACATTACACTGGTGTTACTCGCCAAAACCTTGTAAAGCCGGTCCCGGATGCTGGCTCTTACGGAACCGACTAACTCCCCTTGTGTGTATGTACAGCTCTCAACATGCCCAGACTTGGAGTGATTTTCACCTCTTTTAATACTTTTCACTTCATTCTGAAAGAAAGAGGTGAAATGTGCTAACGTGACGGCCATCTTGGTGTTGGTGACGTATGCAAAACCAGAGTTGTAGTTCATTGAGCGTTTCACACAAAAATTGTTGTTACTTCGCAGTTTTACGACACATTTTTATTTTTTTGACTTGCAAAATTATCTTTTATATTGACAAACATCATATGTGTAATTCGTGGCACAATTCAAACGGGATCAAAAGATAATCTTTCTCTCTCCATTGACTTCAATACATGATTTTTACGAAATAAGGTCCCATGGAGAAATAAGGTCCCTTTCCCCGGAAGGGGAGGGACTTCTCCTCTCTATTACCATGCAGGCGGTGCTCCAGATGTCAGACGGTGTGTTGTAATCAGCCCCGATCAGAACCTCCGCAGAGCGGTACTGACACGTCTGGATGTCTTCAGTGAAGTGTTTGTGCTGAAGACAAGAGACAGAAGATATTAATTGTTCACTATTAAATCACGTGCATTTATATTATCAACACTCCTCAAAAAGGTAGTTGTATTACTCTTACATATTTGTACAACTTTTAACATGAAATTACAGACTGTTACTATCTCTGATCATATGATAGTTAGTTCCTCAAGGCTCCATCCTGGGGCCTCTTCTGTTTAACATCTACATGCTTACACTGACTCAGATTATGGAAAACAATCACTTTAACAAAGGGTCAAGGGTTAGGCCCCGCGGTGATCGAGAGTTCGAAGCCGTGGCTCCTAAACTATGGAACGCTCTGCCCGCTCGTCTACAGTCTGCTGACTCTGTTGTCTCTTCTAAAGCTAATTTAAAGACATTCCTGTTTGGGCAGGCGTATGGGTAACCGGTGTGCTTGATTTTATTGTTTTTATTTTGTTTTCATTGTGTTTTATTGTGTTTTTATTATGTTTTGGTGCTTTTTTGACTTCTTAACACGTCAACATGTGTGTTCATTCATCATTGTACGATTCCTATGATGATGTTTTATTGTTTTGTCAAGCACTTTGTGACTTTGTCTGTGAAAAGCGCTTTATAAATAAACTTTACTTACTTACTTAAAGGATTTATGTCTCAGGAGAATTTGGAGAAAAAATCTTCGATGCATTTTTCTTGAGTTGACTTGATAACTGTAACTTTGTCTTTACAGGTTTCACAAAAAAAAAGGGAAAGCGATAGGTCCAGTGTAACTCTCAAGACTTTTTTAGTATCTTTTGTTTTACACAGCACTGTATTCTCTTTTCTTTTATTCAATACCTGTCTTGTGCTATTTTAACTTGTTTTCAGAATCAGAATCCCTTTATTAGTCCCACGGATGGGAAATGTGCATAGTTACAGCAAGAAAAAGAGCCACAGACAGCTCAATGTTACATATATATGTGACATGCATTTAATAAAAAGTACTAAGTTATGATATGATAAAAAGTTGCATCATTTAAAAAAAATACACATCCTGTAACATTTCTTAGGATTTAGCAGCCAGGTATATATTACACTATATATATATTGCACTTAGTTATTAACGGCATCTATATATATTGCACATCGAGCACATAGGTGGTTGGTATTTAACAGCAGCAAGTTACACAATTTACAAAATACACACCTTGTAACAGTTCTAAGGATTTAGGGGCTGTGCTGGTTGTATAGTCTGAGTAGTTCATTTTCTATTCAAGCTTTGAAATGGTATTTGAATGTTCATTTATGGTGTGTTTCTTATGCAATTTGTCCCGGATGCTTTGATCTTTTATGTAAGGCATTTTGAATTTCCTGCAGCTGAAGTGTCTTATAAAAAATGCCAAAGGAAATAACACCATTGTCTCTTTTCTTTGACTCAGCAAAATGAAATGAGAAGCGTAACCAACATCACCACCGGGTAGTTCTGAAACGCTGAAGATTAAACTGTGCGTCTCTTTCAAGTTGCAGTTCAGATCAGCCCACACAGTCTCACTGAAAACACATAGCAGCTGTGTTTCACACTGCAGGGCATGATACATATGGATACTGTGCTCTACAGAAAACACCAGTCACATTCGGTTGTATAAAAACGATGGATTGGAAGTGTTTGAAACTTGATGAGTGTCTCTTATGCTGCCTCTCTGTCCTCTGCCTGCTATCCTCTATCCGTCCACCAGATGCCCTCAGACTCTCCCACCTGTCCGGTCACCTGACTCTCAACACCACCTGCTCCTGTTTCCACTTTCCCTCAGCAGAGCATTTACAGGCACATTTCCACTCACTCCAAGCCAAATCGGCGAGGTTGCTTTGTGCCTCTTCAGCTTTTTAGCCATCTGCACTGCTCCTGCACTTTTTCCCTGCCTTATTTTTGTGCACCCATGGATTCTCAGTGACTCATGTTTGAATTTTCTAACCATATCAGTCAGCTTATGTGACTTCACTGTTTTAAAAAAATCACTGATCTGTTCCTGCTTGCCTTGATTCAGATTCAGAAGTCCTTTATTCATCCTACAGCAGAGACATAATGGTGCATTTCCACTACAGCGCGGAGCGAGGTTTAAGCGCGCCGTGCCCGGCCCGTTTTTTGTTGCGTTTCCACTAGGGGTAGTTCCGGCTGGCGGGTACTTGTTCACAGTTTTCTGGTACTCCAAAATCGACGTTCTTTCCGGGCCAACAACCGGGCGTAAGCTAAACTAGTGAGAGAATAGCTGGCAACTACAACAAAATGAACATATTTTACTGTGGTTTAATTGTAATACACGTTTCAAAATGATGCCGAAGTAACAACATACTGATACCGGTTAGTAAAAACCACCAGACGGCAGGCGAAAAACCTTTTAAAATGCATGTTTTCTGAATGGAGATCGGCTAAGCTAACGTTGTATATGCGCCGACCGTCCACACTCACAACAACGGCCTATACAGACATAAATAAACCAGCGACTGTATTCACCATGACACAGACAGTCTGTGGTTTGTACTTGTTTAACTTTTGTCTAGTTTCTGAACAGATATGAGGAGCTGTGAGCTCTGAGGGCTAACAGCTAACGGCTAATGTTGGTTTGGTGTTTCGCATTGAAGATGACGTCATGGCTCCGCCTACACTGCGTTTGTTACTACCCCAGTTCCTAAACTGTAATGGAAACGCAGCATTAAGTGAGCCTGGCCTACCAAGGCCTAACTATACCGTACTAAGCCGTGCGAGGCCCTGCAGTGGCAATGCACTCACCGACCTGACAGTGGCCAACTAATAACATAGTTAATTAATAACCACTTTTTTAGGCGCTCTCTGGCCCAAAGAATATCTTTAAAAGGAGTTTTGTTTATTCTTGGTTTTTGATTTGTTTGTTAAATAATAACTCACCACCCAACAGGCATTGCCCAGGTCCGCAATCTTGATGAGGATGTTTTCAGCATTCTTGGGCTTTAGTAGGTCCAAAAGTACATCCGAGTCACCTAGAATAAACAACATAATGATATAGAAAGCGAAGTTAATCCGACCAGGGCAGACTGTTAGTTTACTGATAATACAAGGGAATCTAAAAAAGGAACACACAAATAAACCCACGAACAGAAGTATAGATTTGTCCCAAACTATAAACATTACATTTCCACAGGAAGAGGAACAAACAGCTGACATCACACTTTAGGAAAAACAAAGATGTCCTGCCACTGACCTCGAGGAGAGGACGATGAAGGAGGAGGCGGCTCTTTGTCAGCAGCCTGATGAAATAAGTCTGATCTGGAGCCAGAGACGGGGGCCTGTGTGTTGAGGTCCGGCCACGAGCAGATGGACTCTCTCTTGTTGCGTGGCGCCGAGTCCGGTCCGTCTTCGAACAGCAGCGTCTGCCGCCTCAACGTGAAGTTAGGACCCGCTGTGAGCTTAGAGGGACAGGTGGAGCGAAGTGTGGTGGGTGGAGTAGTCTCGTCAGAAAAGGAAACGTGAAGGTTTTCTTTTCTTTTTTGCTCAGATGGGTTTTCCTGTCCTCGTCGACTCCTGTCTTTTCTTGTCAGTCGCTTAATGGGGATCCTGGAGACCTTGCTGGACTGCAGTGGTGCAATCGGTGGTGTGAAATAATGAAAGGTGGGCATTGAGTAACAATACAGTACCTTCATGCCTGTTATAGAAAAACATGCCAATTAAAGCCACAAGTTAAAGATGCCTGTCATTGGCGAGCCTTAATGTTTAAATCAAAATGCTAACATAACTTTTTGCATTTTAATGACCAGGGTATATGCAGGAATCCTGAAGTCACATGTAAGACCTTTTAAGACCTTTTTTAAGACCCTTTCCATACATTTTAAGACCTCATCGCCACTTTGAGTTTTAACCGGTTACCTTGGCGACACACTTTACCTCACATTGACTATACACAGTATTGATTGTCCTTCCTCCTTATCTTCCAACCATTTGGACGCAGACTTGCATTTCCCCATAACGATGTTGGTTAGCAACCGGCGTAAACGGACCTTTGCGTTATCAAGCAGTGAGCGTGCGATGCCCTGTTCAGATGACGTCAAACCCAACGGGATGCCATCAATAAACTACACAGAATCACACTACACACTTACGCCATGACTACATTCAGGCAGACTGTAGAACACAACCTCTTTGGACCATTTATATACTTATTGGAAACAAGCTACAAAATGTAATACCTTGGAAAATGCCGTTTAATTCGTTTTAATAGCCTTAATTTTCTTTTCTTTTAGTACTTTTAATACTCTTTAAGACCCCGCGGACACCCTGATGCCTTAGATATCGTTTGCACAAATGAGAAATTAGGCTACATTGCTTAAAAAAATTGAACATTGTCTAAGATTTTTAAAAGTATGAAATATCTTTTCTCTTTTTGAAATTGTTAGAAAATGTCACTTTCATTTGACCTAAATCTTGCTTGCATTAGTGGATGTTTTTATATTGTTCATATTCAATTATTTAATTCAACATATTTTGTGATCCACTGCACGGTGGGGTAACTACTTTTTTTGGTCTTTTTTTGAAGTAACTTAAATATGCTGAAGTTATTATGCTATTGAGAATTACATTTTCATTTTGAAGTGTACATGAAATGCCATACCCCATGGGCTACCAAAGCAGGCTGTGGTGATGCAGTTAAGAGGCAGTGTAAAGCAAACCAAAACAAATCCATCTTACCCACTCCCCAATAGTGTGGAAAATGGATTTAACTTTCAAATATTGTCTAATGTACAACAGGTAACATTTTCCACCTCACTGTCGGGTACGACTTAGAAAATCAAACAACATATACATTTTCATCTAAATTTGGACACAAAACTCATTTACGAGTATGGACAAAATAATTCTAATCATTATGCATTTTCAAATATTTTTTAATATACATATGTATATGCGTGTATATAAAGTCTCCTGTGGTCTTCCAAACGCCGCTGTGGTGTTGTCAAGATGCAGTTAAGAGGCAGTGGTAAAGCAAACAAAACAAATCCATCTTACCCACTCCCCAATAGTGTGGAAAACCCCGGTCAGCTTCCCAAACATGTTGGACAAACTCTTAGGAAGTCAAAGCAGAAACACAGATGTCATAAAACAATGACAACAAAACACAAAAAAATAATAATAATGAATTATACATTTCAGGATGCACACCTATTTTTCTCTGGACCTTGTGTTCGCTGGCAGGAAGCAAAAATGTGAAAATAAGTGGAAAAGAACGTTGTTTTTGGTATTTAATCAAGATGCCTTCACCGGCATATTCCTTTAAAATGATCTCACTTACCTGTGGCGCTGGTGAAAGCAGAGCACACTGGCATCTGCCACAGCTTAGTGTTTGCCGCCAGGTTCTGAATGTAAACCTCATCCACCCTCAGCAGGATGTTTTCAGGCTTGATGTCTGTGTGGATGATCTTGCATTTAGTGTGCAAGTAATCTAAACCCTGCAGAACCTGTGATAAGAAATGGAAACACAGTCACTGCAGCCCAGAGGTGCAAAAATAGAAGATAATCTGTTTTAAAAAGAGCTCAGTCAGTGGTGAAAGACAGGAAGCATGACTTAGGATGGAATAAAGGGTTGCACAGCACCTGTCTGAGGATGCTCTTCACACAGGGCAGCGGGAGGCCAGTGTAGTTCGATTTGACGATCCACCGCAGCACCTGGTGGCCCAGCACCTCCAGAACCATGCACACATCTGATTAGCAGTTAAAGACCTTTGTTTCATTCCGTACAGCAAAAAAGACTTCGACACAATCTTTTCATCTCCTTGCTTGCACTATGATAAAATGATGTCATAGTAGGGCTGCTCAATTAATCGTATTTTAATCGCAATTACGATTTTGGCTTGCAACGATTACGAAAACAACGTAATCGAAATAATCTTTTTTTTTGGTTTTTCAGTTGAATTATAAGGTTCAAGGAAATCAACTGTTAAAAACATACTGTTCACATTTTTTTTTTAAATAAATGGATGTTTTCAAAGTAAATGGATAATCGTTTTTAATAATCGTGGTATCAATTATTGACCCAAATAATCGAGATTATGATTTTTGCCATAATCGAGCAGCCCTATGTCATGGTGGTATTTCAATGTTTGTCTGTATGCACATTGGCAACGAAAGCATGTGTGAAACTGTCCTGTCCTGTTTTTCAATCTCACTCTGTTGCTTCTTAAACTCCTGAATTTCCCCACGGGGATTAATAAACATCCATCTTATCTTATGTATGAATGACTGAACACAGGATTGCCAATTACATGCCAAAGATCAGTCAGGGCCTCTCCCTCTGGCCTTTGCCTAGAAAATGTCCCTCGTAAATCTAGTCTTTTAAAATATAAATCTAAGGATTTACAAGGATTTTGTGATTAGGCACTACCACAGAATATTTATTTATGTGAATTTATAGTAAAGCCCAATAGAATTGGTCGCTTATCTTGCATTTTTGCAGTAACTTTGATGAAAACTTTAAAATAGCTTGATTAAGAACTCGGAGCCCATTTGAAAGTTTCCTCCATGAAGTCTTTAAGGACTTGTCATTTGCATATTTTGCATATTTGTATCTTCTAATGTTTTCCCTTATGTTAAAATGTAGAATCTTCTTTTGAAAAAATCATGCTTTGTTTCGTCCAGTTTTCTACTTGTTTGTTGCTTTTTCAAATGTTTACAGGCTGCTTGTCTTAAGTGGCATTTCGATGTTCGAGAGTTGTCGAGGAAGTGTTTCTAATGGAAGAGATGTGTGAGACCAATAATAAAAGATCTCTAACTAATAACCCCGGATTCTGTCATAACTTAAAGGTCCCATGACATGGCCATTTCTACTGATCGTAATTCCATTGTTGAGGTCTACTAGATTTACATTGTTCAATGTTCCAAACTCACATTGGTTTCTCAAACGGCATCTCTGTATAGTCTGTGAATTCACTCTCTGTCCTAAACAGCTTGTTGGAGCTGACCAAACTGTTTGAGACCCACTGAGATAACTTACACTAAAGTTAACTATCTAAACACTGAGAGAGTCCTTACCTCACTGAGCTGACGTTATAAGATCCTCTCAGACAGTCTGACTGGAGAGGACTCTCCTCCACCTTGGTGTAGAAACAGCTCTTTATATATTTACCAGATGCTAACAACAACATTCCACGTTACCACTCGCGAACTCACAAAATGCGCTCGTGCCACACACACACAGAGCCGAGCTTGAATGAAACACAGAGACCCAGAAGTAGGCTACTTGTACTGTACTGTACTGTATATCATATTATTTTCGATGGCTTTACTGTATAATCAGTGTAACCACTGGGCTTTCATCTAAACCAGGGGTCGGCAACCCCTGGCGCGTGCCACCACTGGCACGCGGCACCGTAACCAGTGGCACACTAGGAATAAGTGGAATAAGTGTGGAAAATATTTAAATTGTATTTTCGGATCCTGAACGAGACCGCCGACAGAGCGCGTCTCCCCGTTACCCGCAGAAGGAAGCCATGCACGCAGCGCAGCCCCGCTCTCTTTATCTCCAGGTGACTTTCTGCCGCTTTCCTCCGTGGTGCTGATCGTTTCACCACGGAGGAAAGCACTTCACTAATTGCAGTAGCCTACCCATAAGGAGCTGTACAAATGCCGCAGTTTTTGCGGGGCTGTGTCTTTAGTTGAAAGCCCAGTGGCGATCTGCTCATCTCTCATTGAATGAATATGCTACAAAGGGGCGGACTGGCCGGTGCTCTCTAAAAATGCCGATCGCGAGAGCCGATCGCATGACGTAAAATACATGACACTTTTCTCTGTGCACGGCAAAACAAGCTCTCCAAAATGGCTTCACCGGTCTGGCAGTATTTTAAGGTGTCTGAATATGACAATAAAATAGCGGTATGCAACGTGTGTGAAGCAGAAATCCTGCAGCTCCACCCGCTGTGACGGACCGGTGAGCGGAGCAAAACACACAAGTTAATAATAATAATAATAACTTGAATTTATATAGCGCCTTTCAAGGGACCCAAGGTCGCTTTACAAGTAATAGGCAAAAAAAAACAAACATAACAAAACAAAAGGCAGACAGACAAAACAACAGATCGATTTAGGGGCCGAAAGCCTTGGCAAACAGATGGGTCTTGAGGGCCCCTTTGAAGGCATCGAGTGTGGGGATGTTGCGAATCTCCGCAGGGAGAGCGTTCCAGAGGGTGGGGGCTGCCACGCTGAAGGCTCTGTCCCCAAAGGTTCGCAGTTTGGTGCGGGGGGTGGTAAGCAGGCCGGAGTCTGAGGACCGCAGGTTCCGGGGTGGGGCATGTGGGTGAAGGATGTCCGATAGGTACTGGGGGGCAAGGGCATGGAGGGACTTGTAGGTAAGGAGGAGGATTTTGTAGGTGATGCGGGACTTGACCGGCAACCAGTGTAGGTGGATGAGGGTGGGAGTGATGTGCTGCCACGGCTTTGTGTGTGTGAGGACCCTAGCAGCACAGTTTTGGACATACTGGAGCCTGTCCAGGGTTTTGTTGGGAACCCCGAACAGGACACCATTGCAGTAGTCCAAGCGTGTGGTGACAAATGCATGCACCAGGGTTTCGGCAACCGACTCCGAGAGTGACGGTCGGAGTCTGGCAATGTTCCTCAGGTGGAAAAATGCCGACTTGGTCACAGACTTGACGTGGGAATGGAAGGAAAGGGTGGAATCAAGGATGACACCCAGGTTGCGGGCTTCAGGAGATGGGGAGATGGAGCAGCCGTCAACCTCAAGGACGAAGTCACCAACCTTCTGGAGCAGGGCCTTGGGTGCCACAACCATGAGCTCTGTTTTCCTGCTGTTCAGTTTGAGATAGTTGGAAGACATCCATGTTTTGATGTCATGCAGGCAGTTGATGAGAGACTGAGGGGGGAGCTGGGAGGATGGAGTGGTGCTGAGATACAATTGGGTATCATCAGCGTAGCAGTGGAAATTGAGTCCATGATGTCGGATGATCTGACCGAGGGGGAGCATGTAAATGGTGAACAGGAGGGGGCCAAGCACAGAGCCCTGGGGTACACCGTGGTGGACTGGGGCCGGGGGTGAGTTTGAGCTACTGATGGAGACAAACTGTTTCCTGTTGTGAAGGTAGGAAGTCAACCAGGACAGCGCTGTGCCAGTGACACCCAGGAGGTCTGAGAGGCGGGTGAGGAGGATGTTGTGAGAGATGGTGTCAAATGCTGCAGAGAGGTCCAGGAGGATGAGGATGCTGAGGCCGCGACAACAACTTCCGGTTTCCGGGAGATTTCGACTTCCGGGTTCCCACTCCTACTCTGACTCACGGTACGAGGTCGAGCCCATGCAAGTGGGTCGTACCAGTCTTACCTCGGAGGAGAGGGAATTACGTCGAAGAGGTAATCTTTGCCTTTACTGTGGTCAGGCCGGACATAGGGTTTCCCGTTGTCCGATAAAAGACAGAGCTCATCAGTAATGGGGAGTATACTGGTGGGCCAAACCTCTGAGCTGATCCCCAATCTAAGACCCTTGTGCCATGCTCGACTCCTCCTGACAGGCAAATCTCAGGCTCTGGCTGTTTTTATCGACTCCGGATCAGATGTTAGCATCATTGACGAGGAGCTCGCACGACAGCTGGGCATCCAACAGGTTCGGCTGCTCCAGCCGGTACCGGCTAATGCTTTGGATGGTCACCTGCTGGGAACAGTGACACACCAGACGACACCGGTCCGTATGCTCATGTCGGGGAACCACCATGAGACAATCCAGTTTCATGTGCTACGGTCCCCCCAAATCCCTCTGATTTTGGGTTATCCGTGGCTCCGCCGCCACAACCCGAACATTGACTGGGCAACTGGGTCCATCCTAGGTTGGAGTTCCTCCTGTCATCAGGTTTGTCTCAAGCAGGCCGCCGCACCTCAACTATCTGTGGATATGAACCTGGTTCCGGATGTCACAGGGGTTCCGGCGGAGTATTTGGACTTTAAGGAGGTGTTTAGCAAGGCTAAGGCGACATCTCTCCCACCTCATCGGCCCTATGACTGCGCCATTGAGCTACATCCAGGCGCAGTCCCACCCAAGGCCCGGTTGTACTCGCTTTCGGCACCGGAGAGGAAGGCCATGGAGACCTACGTCAATGACTCTCTGGCTGCGGGAATTATTCGTCCTTCCACATCACCCGCAGGAGCAGGGTTTTTTTTTGTGGCGAAGAAGGACAAGACCCTGAGACCCTGCATTGACTATCGGGGCCTGAACGACGTCCTGTATAAAATAGTGAATTCTACTGCAGCAGAATGTTGCACGTCTGCACAGTGTTATATTTTCACCGCTCAGTGTCAGTAAATATTGTGCAGTTAGTATTGGACTACAATATAGATGCAAGCCTGTACAGGTAGAGTTATTTAAAGCATAAATGAGTCGGTTGGGTTCTGGAGGTGTGGTTACAGCAATTGTGCTTGGTCGGCGTGGCCTGTGCCTGGTGGTGGGGCCAGCCACTAAAGATCCTCTAGACCAGGGGTGTCTAAACTTTTTTCAGGGAGGGCCACATACAGAAAAATATACGAAGGGCTGGGCCACTCACTAGAGGTTTATTGCCTCATAAGTTCAGTTTTAAGTTAGCACAATCAATCAAATGTAGGTAAATGGTGCTTGTGAGTGTTGGCAGCTCATCCCTTAAAACAGAAGCCTCAGATTGAATATAATAAGGAGAAATATGAAGGGTGTATTTCAAGCTTGTTATTCAAATAAGTTATTGGGCTTTTTTCTTATCAACTAAGATATGTTAGAAAATGTTTCCAACTTGAATTAACTGAATATATTGTCTTGAATACTACTGTGTAATATATTTGTACATTTATATTTCTTTAAATCCCTTTAGATTGTTTTGTCTTTGACCTATGACAAAAAAATCTCCAAAGCTTTACAAGTGTTTTTAAGATATGTGGGTTTTTCCAACAGTTGAACTAAGGCTACACACAGAGCTAAGCCCTCTCCATCTAACAGCCAAGATCTATAGCTAAATCCAACAACTCATTTATGAAATTCAAACACTTCCCCGCTAATAGACCAGAAAGCTATTTAAAAAAAGGTTTGCGTTAATGATTGAATGACTTGTGTATTTATTTGTACACTATAATTAAGGAAACTCATGAGCAATCCCCAAGAGACACACTGCACACTGACCTAACATGACACCATCCTCTTGTGTTTGTGTGTCCATGTGTGTATTTGTGTGTGTGTCTGTGACATAAGAACAATTAAAGCGTGTGTGTGTGTGTGTGTGTGTGTGTGCGTGTACTGTGAACGTGTAAACCCTTAACAGATCTTGTTTCCAGCAGCCTGTAATTAGAGGAAGACCGACCCCCGTACAACAGTGACTAATGTTTTCCAGAGCATCGGTGGTTACAAAAGCTCCAATCCCAAAGAAGCAGGCGTAAATTAAATATATTTATTTGTAAATGCAAAACACTTTATCTTTAACGGCACATAATTCCCCTCTGAAGACACTGGAGAGCTTTGGGCTGTATGCATTTTAAATTATCTTGTCTATTTAGTTGTTGCTGAGAGCCAGATAAGAAGAACAAACCATTGAAGTATTTGTGTGATAAATATGGAGATAGACACAGTACCCGATTAGCTTAACGTAGCATAAACACTTAGAGCTTACAGGAACAGCTAGTGGGTCTCCATCCAAAGGTAACATCATTTTACTGGATCGATATTACAGTGTGGTATTGTTACTTTTACTTAATCATTTATATGAATACAGGTATATACTGTATTGTAAGTACACTATTTCTGCCAAATAAAAGATTATGATTATACATAATCTGTCACGATCTGTCCGTGTTGTGTTTTGTCTGTCTGTTTCTGTCTTTAGTTTCCTGTTTTATTTTGTAAAGTGTTCACCCCCCGTTTCCTGCCTGTCGCTTTTTGTCTGTTTTCCCTCACCTGTGTCTCGTTAGCTAATTGTGTTCACCTGTGGCTCTTCTGTTTTCTCCTCCCTCCTCACCTGTGTCTTGTTTGTGTGATTAGTCTTGTGTGTATTTAAGTTCTGGTTTTTCTGTCTGTCTTTGTCGGTTCGTCTTGTGTCATGTCCTGGTCTTCGGTGAGTGTTCTGTTCTGTCTTTGTGATCAATTAGCCTTGAAATAAAGGAGTCATTTTTTGTCACTATAATCTGCATTTGGGTCCTGCTTCCCACACACACCTTAACATTACGAACCGACCAAGAAATGGACCCAGCGGATTTTGAGGAGTTTAAGCTGGATCTGTTCGATCTAGACTTTTCCTTACAATGTTATCATGCCGAGTGGAAAGGAACGTCTTCTAGAAAGGACAAAGAGGCTATTCTCGAGAAGGCACGAATGGAGGTGGCCGAAATGCCTTGGTTGAGGAGCTCGTTGCCGGAGTGGTTACAGCTGTTCACAAGTTGTCCTGAGGACTGGTCTGACGCTTCTAACCCTTTCCTCGGATCCGACTACAGTCCTGGTGGAGGTCCACGGAGTATTCAGGCGGCTGCTAAGAGGAGTCGTCGCAAGGCCAGGTTAGCCCGAGCCCCAGCAGCCAGGGTTCCGGCTACAGAACCGGCCCACACAGCGATGATTCCAGCCCCAGTACAGGCCCCAGCAGCCATGGCTTCATGCTCCAGTACCGGCCCACGCAGCTTTAATTCCATACTCCATTACCTGTCTTACACAGCCAGGGTCCAGGCTTCCGCTCCGCGCCCAACAGCCAGGGTTCCAGCCCCAGTTCTGGCCCCAGCAGCCATGGTTCCGGCCCCAGTTCCAGCCATAGTTCCGGCTCAAGTACCAGCCCTATCAGTCATGGCCCCGACTCCAGCTCCTCGTTACCGGCCGACTCCAGCACCTCGTCTCTTGTTGGCTCCCCAGCCAACACCAGCTCCCCGTGTCCTGTCGGCGTACCGGCCGACTCCAGCACCTCGTCTGCTGCTGGCTCTCCAGCCGACGCCAGCTCCTCGAGTCCTGTCAGCATACCGGCCGACTCCAGCACCCCGTGTTCTGTTGGCGAACCAACTCTCTCAAGTCTCCCCTCCAGACACTTCTCAAGTCCCCTCTCAAGTTCCTACCGGAGTCCCCTCTCGAATTCCCTCTCTAGTCCCCTCTCGAATTCCCTCTCAAGTCACCTCTCAAGTTCCTACCCGAGTCCCCTCTCAAGTTTCCCCTCAGGTCTCCTCTCGAGTTCCCTCTCAAGTCCCCTCTCAGGTCCCCTCTCGAATTCCCTCTCCAGTGTCCTCTCGAGTCACCTCTCAAGTTTCCCCTCAGGTCTCCTCTCGAGTTCCCTCTCAAGTCCCCTCTCAGGTCCCCTCTCGAGTTACCTCTCGAGTCACCTCTCGAGTTCCTTCTCAAGTCAACTCTCCAGTGTCCTCTCGAGTCACCTCTCAAGTCAACTCTCCAGTGTCCTCTCGAGTCACCTCTCAAGCCCTCTCTCGAGTCCCCACTCAAGCCCCTACTCATGTCCAGTTGGAGGTCCCGCAGACTAGTCTCCTGCCGGGGGTCCTGCCAACCCTTTGTCCTGTCCCGTTGGAGGCCCCGCCGACTACTCTCCTGCCGGGGGTCCTGCCAACCCCATGTCCTGTCCCGTTGGAGGTCCCGCCGACTACGCTCCTGCCGGGGGTCCTGCCAACCCTATGTCCTGTGCCGTTGGAGGTCCCGCCGTCTACTCTCCTGCCGGGGGTCCTGCCAATCCTATGTCCTGTGCTGTTGGAGGCCCCGCCGACTACTCTCCTGCCGGGGGTCCTGCCAACCCTGTGTCCTGTCCCGTTGGAGGCCCCGCCGACTACTCCCCTGCCGGGGGTCCTGCCAACCCTTTGTCCTGTCTCGTTGGAGGTCCCGTCGTCCACTCTCCTGCTGGGGGTCCTGCCAACTCCTGGTCCTCTTCCGTGGGGGATCCTGCCGAAGCCTGTCCCGCCGGCTCCGGTTCCTGTCCGGCCGACACCGGGTCCTGCCCGGCCTCCGGAGTTGTCTGGTCTTCGCCCTCATGCTCGGCCCCCTGAGTTCGCCCGCTGTGGCCTTCGCCCCACTATGGACTCTGCCTTGCCCCCGGGCCGTCCGCCCGAGTTCCCCACCTTAGACTCTGCCTTGCCCCCGGGCCGTCCGCCCGAGACCCCCACCTTGGACTCTGCCTTGCCCCCGGGCCGTCCGCCCGAGACCCCCACCTTGGACTCTGCCTTGCCCCCGGGTCGTCCGCCCGAGTTCCCCACCATGGACTCTGCCTTGCCCCCGGGCCGTCCGCCCGAGACCTCCACCTTGAACTCTGCCTTGCCCCGGGCCCCCTTCCTGGTCCTCTGCTGTGCCCCTGGGCGGTCAGCTCAGTCCCGTCCTCCGGACCCCCTCCACCCACCCTGCTTGAGTTTTTGGACTTTTGTTTTTTTTTGGGGACGTCTGGGATCCGTCCCTTGAGGGGGGGGTTCTGTCACGATCTGTCCGTGTTGTGTTTTGTCTGTCTGTTTCTGTCTTTAGTTTCCTGTTTTATTTTGTAAAGTGTTCACCCCCCGTTTCCTGCCTGTCGCCTTTTGTCTGTTTTCCCTCACCTGTGTCTCGTTAGCTAATTGTGTTCACCTGTGGCTCTTCTGTTTTCTCCTCCCTCCTCACCTGTGTCTTGTTTGTGTGATTAGTCTTGTGTGTATTTAAGTTCTGGTTTTTCTGTCTGTCTTTGTCGGTTCGTCTTGTGTCATGTCCTGGTCTTCGGTGAGTGTTCTGTTCTGTCTTTGTGATCAATTAGCCTTGAAATAAAGGAGTCATTTTTTGTCACTATAATCTGCATTTGGGTCCTGCTTCCCACACACACCTTAACATAATCAGTGAAGACAAGAAATCTTACTCATTTTCATTGAACTTTTAGTCACAAGCCTTACAAAATCAATACCAGTCATTTGTTTTTAATGATAAACCAAGATAATCAATAGAAATCAGGCCACACTATCACTTTAAAGCATCACCATCTCTAACCTAGTGACCTTCATTTGCTCAAGATCCAGTCCTAAAACTGGCAGGCAGTGAGAAGGGCAGCAAATACGGTGTTGCTCAGCTGGGTTCCTTGCTATCATTCAGCTCCACATGGCCACAGCCTCTTTGGGTTCGGGCATTGTTGAGGACGACTCTTCCACATTGCTTAAAGCACAACTAAATTTGAAAGCGTAAACTTTAATGCCTATTTTGTGGATGCTGCTTTTCCTCGAATGTGCTGTCACATCTGTTTATTGGTGCTTTTGTGAGAAAGATATTTTGATGAACAGCCGGTTTTGAACATCAGTGTTTTGTACAGCATGATGATTCAGCAGGTGCTTTGCTCTTATCAGCACTTGCAAAAACTGTTTATGTACCAACCGTACTGCTCTCCTACTTGGATGAATCTCTTGAAAGGAATTTGCTTGAAATATTGAGTTATTAGGAGAGAAAATTATTATGAATAGAAAGATGACATGCAAGGTTGGAGCATGATAATTGAGAGCAGGTTCACACCTAGAGGTCTGTGTGGATTATGGATTGTCCATCAACTGGTCTGGTTTCTGATCACAACAGTCCAATCATTGTAAACAAAAGTGGTGAAGTGATAACATTGATTATAGGATTTACTGTTTGCTCCTCGCCACGACTGATGTGTTTCCTACAAATCAGTCCAAAAGAAGAGTTAAGCTCCAATCACATTATGCGCAGTAAAGCGGTATTACTTGTCGCCATTGTGTGTCTATTGAGAGAGCAATGCCGCCCATTGGGGGAAGTTCTACCCTTCGCTCAAATGTTCTTTTTTTTAAAACTGACCTTGTTTACCGCTGACCTTTGGACGCGCAACCAATCAGATGTGAGCTGTTTGTAGCTTTTATTGCAAGGCCCTGCGCCAGAGGTGTGGACTCGAGTCACATGACTTGGACTCGAGTCAGACTCGAGTCACCAATTTGATGACTTGAGACTCGACTTGACAAAATCACAAAACACTTGCGACTCGACTTGGACTTGAACACCAATGACTCGAGACTTGACTTGGACTTGAGCCTTCTGACTTGAGGTGACTTGATCATTTAATTCAGAGGTCTCCAACACGCCGATCGCGAGCTGCCGCTAGAAGAGCAGACTCCCGTCGGGGAGAGCAGCATCTTCAGCCGCTCTACTCTTGCTGAGAATCCTTGCAGGCAGGGGCGGGACTTTATTTAGCTGGGCCACCATGCGTCCAATCATATGCGAGGACACAGTAGGATCATACCATTATGTGAAAGAAGGGTGGGGGGCACAGCAGGTGTAGCCAGCTACACAGAGCGACGGGGAGACGGATTTAAATGCAAGCGCGTTGGAAAAAGTCAAGAAATTATCGAAAACCGGAAAAAGAAGCCGCATCTGGCTGCTTTTCAATGATATTGGAGAAAGCAAAGCTGAGTGCAGGATTTGTAAAATTAAAATAACCTTTTTTTGGGGGGGAGGGAGTTCAGATCTTGTACTTGAGTAAAAGTACCAGCGTATAGGAATACTCGGTTACAATAAAAAGTCCTGCATTCAAAATGTTACAAGTAAAAGTAGAAAAGTATTAGCATCAAAATATACTTAAAGTACCACCTGCAGAGGGATCTAGATGCAGGTGTTCTCTTCCCCATAGAGACCGCCTGGCTGCACATTATCCCTTGCATAAAGATAGATTGTGGGTCCCTTATAACATGTTGTACACAGTGGAAATAAACATTCTGGATACCTCAACATCAGGGATCTTATATATTAAACTCCTTCTGAATCAAACCGTCACGGTAGCCTTACCTTACTGATCCCTCTTAAAATAGAAGAAAACACGTTACTTTACCCGCAGAGAGAACATTGATTATTAAATGATTAATGTGACTAATAAAGAGCAGTTTGATTATTAAGTATTATTCTGTTGCTCAATGTCATTACATTTGGTGAAAAGCACATAATGACTTGTTTAAGACTCGTTTTGTCAAAGTTTAGGACTTGGACTTGACTTGAACTTGCCCAACCTGACTTGAGACTTGACTTGGACTTGAGCGCAAAGACTTGAGACTTGACTCGGACTTGCAAAACAATGACTTGGTCCCACCTCTGCCCTGCGCCCAACCTCGCGGATAGCAAAGATCAAGTCCTGTATCTTGTGAATGCAGCTATACATCTTTAAATCTTTAACAAATGAAATGACACATTAATGTTTTGTTGGAATGGTGATCAGACCAGAAATCAACCAATCCAGAGTTGACTTCACAATGGTCTGAAACCATGCCTTTAAGGCATATTGGTGAGTGGTTGTTTGGTCTGCACCAGAGTTTGAGTAGGGTAACGCTCTAGGGCAGGGGTTGCCGACCCCTGCCCTCAAACTCGGCACCGTAACCAGTGGCACACTAGGAATAAGTGTGCAAAATATTTAAATTGTATTTTCGGATCCTGAACGAGGCCGCCGCCAGAGCGCGTCTCCCGGTTACCTGCAGAAGGAAGCCATGCACGCAACGCAGCCCCGCTCTCTTTAACTCCAGGCGACTTTCTGCCGCTGCGGAGGAAAGCACTTCACTAACTGCAGTAGCCATAAAGAGCTTCCAGAAACATACACACGTTCCCTCCATAGGTTCCCTCACTGCCGCCTCTCACTGCCTCTCACTGCCTGTCTCTCTCTCTCTCTGCCTGTCTCTCTCTCACTGCCTGTCTCTCTCTCTCTGCCTGTCTCTCTCTCGCTGCCTCTCTCTCTCTCTCTATCCTCTCTCTCTCTCTCTCTCTCTCTCTCTCTCTCTCTCTCTCTCTCTCTCTCTCTCTCTCTCTCTCTCTCTCTCTCTCTCTCTCTCTCTCTCTCTCTCTCTCTCTCTCTCTCTCCTCTCTCTCTCTCTCTCTCTCTCTCAGAGGACCCAAACACAGGACACGGCAGTGTGGTTACAAAGGTTTTATTTGGAGGAGAAGGAGCGTGGAGAGTAATCCACTGGAGAGTAGTCCTGGAGCACAAGAAGAACAGGTAAGAATAATATTCAGGTGTAGCGGAAATCGTAACTATTTCTAGGAAGGCTGAGAGTTTTACCACTGGGGTTAAACAACGATCTGGCGCTGACAGGTTGTGGAGCCTCTGCTGATATGCCACTCGTAATGGCTGATGGAAATCAGGTGTGTCGCAGCTGGGCGTGTCTGAAGCTTGGGGATTTTTTGCGAGCAACGCGACCAACAACCAATCACATGAATCTCCCGCCCCCGACATACAAAGCAATAGCAATGTTAAAACGAAGTAAACTGGATATAAAATCCCCAAACAGGCGAAAACCTACCAGTTTCACCCACTGTCTCTGCCACCTCCCTCCATGCCTGGTTCCTCAGGTTTGTATCCCGGTAAGTTAATAGGGACTGGTCATAAAGAACCGGGTGATTTGCTACCGCAATAACTTATTTCTCCTCCATTTTTTGGAATATAGAAAATGTCACTCCCAGCTTGCACACGGTTTGATTAGCTATCACGTGTACTGTCAGATTTGCATAAACGGGATTTGATTGGCTGACGCTTCCACCTCAGCTTCAACAGTTGAACATTGCTCAACTTTTGAATCCTGAAAATCCTGGAAATCTTCGCGTTGCTTCCCACAATGCAGTTTGGCGAAAAGTGAGGCAACGTGACGTCACCCCATTCTAAGTGAATGGGCAGAAGTGTTGGAAGATTTTTTAACGCTGCTGTGTGGACGGGCCGTAACGGTGGACGGTAACAGTGACAGTGACATGACCACCACAACATCCAACTTCATTCGTCACTACCTTTCTCTGGGTTTTTTTGTAGTGACGAATTCAAAGTTTTTTGACAAATTGAATTGACAAATTCAAACTATATCTTCAACTCATAAATAGATCTTTTGACATCATTGCAATCTCAGAGACCTGGCAAACTGACTCAAACACTGTTGACAATTTTTTACCCGATTATGTGGCTTTTCATATGAATCGCAAACTCCAAAGAGGTGGAGGGGTTTCACTGTTTGTTAAAAACACACTTTCTGCGAGATTGGTAGAAAGTCTCTCCCTCTGCTGCAACAACCTCCTTGAATCTGTCACCGTAGACATTGAGCTAAAACAGAACAAACATATACTCGTCTCATGCATGTATAGAAAGCCTGGAAGTAATCTTGAGGAATTTACTCAGACCTCATTGAATTAAAAACCTTTGTGTGTGTGGAGATTTCAACGTTAATTTATTAAAATACAACTCGCTCCAACAGGCGAGACACTTCATGGATATGTTTTCTTCTCTCGGGCTTCTCCCTCTAATAACCAAACTAACCAGGTTAACTAGCACTACTGAAACGTTCATTGATAACATTTTCACTAACGTCCTTGAAACGGAACATCATAGTGGGGCCCTCATAACTGATGTCAGTGATCACCTGCCAATATTCACAATTTGCGGAAAAGAACCAGTAAATAACAAAGAACAAAATACATACATAACTAAGCGGACATTAAATGACAGTTCTCTAAATGAATTAAATATTAACTTAAAAAATGAAAAATGGCAAGAAGTATTTGAGATTAAAGATGTAAACAAATTCTATAATGAGTTTGTAAGGATTTTCATGCAAAAAATGAACGAATGTTGTCCATACAGGGGTAGACATTAAGGGTAAAAAGCCACTGGCCCTCCGGGCCGGTGGAATTGTATTGTCACTGGCCCCACCATTGTAACCACTGGGCCGGAGCATTCGTCCAAAAATATCGACAAATAATGAAGAAAATTAACACATTTGTTGCAATAGTAATTTCTACATTACTACTTGTACTACAACATTTAAACAATCAGTTCTTCCTCATTTGTTCATATTTGGTTTATTAAAATAATGCTATTGTGGTCATTGTTAAAAAATGTCTGCTATTATTATGAGTATTATTATTTGTATAATGCACTTTCTGCCTTCCTGTCATTAGGAGTTAGAAATGTAATGGCTATAGATTAGATCAGATCCTTCATTCTCCTAAACTGCTGGGACATTTCCCTCTAGCCAATACCTTTATATGTTCTACTCTTCACTTCCTGTCAGCATAGGTCGGCATTAATGTACAGAGCCGACAGAAGACCTTGTTTATATTGGCATCATATTGAGAGGTGCAGTGACGCGTCCTAAAACCAGGAAGTAAACTGCTGGTTCCCTCGACAGAAAGCAATGGGATTTCTCCACAGGGTTTTGAAAATAGCTGGAAATAAGGTCTGTGGAAAACAAACCTGTTTGATAAATGCACGTTTTGTTCAGCCGGATAATCTCCACATGTCTACCCTACTTTTATAATTTTCGAATCATAAATCTAATCGATAGAGTATAAAAGGGGTTTAGGACGCGTCACTGCACCACTAGAAGCCAACTCCATCCATCAAGCTGAAACTTTCTCTCCCTCTTCTTCTCATGCTCCCTGTCACTCTCCTTTAACTCCTCCGGTGACTTTCTTTTATTTGAAAATAGTTTTTTGCTCGGCGCTTGGCCGGTTACGCTGGTATTAAAAACATTTTGGCGAATGGTTAGGTGGATAGTCTGTAGTGAAGGAGCGCGCTCACGGGAGCCTGCTCGCGCTGCGCTCCGCAGCAAACAGCTGTTTGCTTTTCACCCAACAACGACAAGCGACTCACGAAACGCTATGTTGTAGCGTTGATAAACGAAACAATTTAACAAAATTGCTTGTCAAAATACCAATACCACAGGAAACATTTTTTTTTAAACAATATTTTTAGTGGCCCGAGCGGGCAAGTGGAAAGTACGTTATGCTGGCCCGGGGTGTCTAAATAGTGCTTCCGGGCCAGCGGGCCAATTATAATGTCGAGCCCTGAGATAGGACTGTACCATTAACTTATGACAGCTTTAACTATGATTATTTTTTGTCTGTCAACTTCATTAGACATATTCATTTACACCGCTGCGTTTCCTATAAAGACATTATGTTTTATCTATTTTTAAAATCACGTTTTTATTATTTGCTTCTTTAACAGGCAGATATTGGACGGTGCAGGTAGAGCTCATCGGAAACACATGACATCCATTCGGTCTGCTGTGGCAAATATTGGCCTCCGTGAACCTGATAAAGAGCAGGCACCTCCACCGCCTTTAACTGCGCCACAGGCATTAGAGCAAGGTAATAACCTTTATATATACAGTCTATGGTAATAACCAGCAGTACAATCATCTACAATGGTAAATAAAAACAGCTCTAATTATTTTTCAGAAGAAACATCTGCAGTGTGTCTTCTATATTGCGACACCTCATTACTGCATCATAAAATAAATATAATATAACATTTATTTATCCTAAAGTAAGTATTGTGCCATATGTGCTGATTTATAGTATAACAAATACTTCTTCTACTACTACTACTACTACTAATAATAATAATATGAAGAAGAATATTCATTATACAAATAATAATAATGTGATAATGATCTTAAAATATAATTATAAACATGTAATGGATATTTTAAAACCTGTCATAAATAAGCTTTCCTTACTTATTGCCCACATTTTTTGTGGAATAGTTGATTTGTAATTTGGCCACTGAAGTGCAAATATAAAATATCAATACATGTCCAATTTAAAACATATCAATATATAAAATGGACACAGCCAAAAATATAAAAAAAGTTGAAGGAAAGTTGCCTCTTGCTGAATTGCATATACTGCATATATGCATGGAGAAACACATTCATAGTTATATAACATGACAGTAGAAACACATCCACACATAAAACAAAGCGAGTGGCAGAGTACAAAATGGATGTAGTTATTACAATGTTCTAAATTAAAAGTACAGAAAAAGAAAGAAGCATCTATGTAATAAAATGCTGTTATCTGTGTAACCCTCCAGGAAACATCCAGACTGTCCCCATTGGTTATATCAGTTCCTGTTTCGCTGTGAAGAATGGTACACCCAGACAGCCCACCATCTGTGGCCCCTCAAGGGCCGAACTGCGCATCCAGCAGAGTATCTTCAATAACCCTGAGCACGCTCTGGTGGGCCTGGAGCAATACTCCCATGTCTGGTAGGTGTCTTATATTGTGTTTACTGTGTGTTATCACTGAAAGAGAGAGTTTCAATATTTTCAAGTGGGTTGTATAAGGTACTATTCATAGTCACTGTATTAACTACAGTAAAGGTCCAATTTGGCCCCCGGAAATGTTGTTTGAGAGTGTTTGATGATCAGTGAATTTTTCACTTTTGCAAATTAACTTTTGCCCATTTCAACACAACTGCCTCTGCCATACATACAGACTTTATGTATCCACTGTTTTTCTCATGTCATCTTTATGTTTTTTTCCCCATATGTTTTATACAGGATCATCTTTCTCTTTCACAAAAATGGGCACTTGAATTACAAAGCCAAAGTGAAGCCTCCCAGACTGAACGGTCAGAGAGTTGGTGTGTACTCGACACGCAGTCCGCACCGACCAAATGCCTTGGGCCTAACTCTAGCTAGACTTGATAAAATTGACGGTAAGTGTAATTAATGAAAACATGTTTCTTCTATTGCGAACTGCTTGCCCGTTGTGTGTTTATGAGTTGTGATGATTTTAAACTCTTAATTCATGTATAGCATAATATCTTTTTTTCGTGCTTGCAGTTCAATTAAGCCACATAAACATATAGCTTTATAGAATCTAATGCATTCCCACTTTTATTTTCTAGGGGATACCGTACATCTGTCAGACATTGACATGATTGCTGGTACCCCAGTCCTGGACATCAAACCTTACATCCCAGACTACGACTCCCCCCACTCAAGGCTGGACAAAGAGCATTGTGATCCAATCACAGACCAAAAAACAGATGCTCAATCAGACCTAGAAAGTGACAAAAATGACAACGAAGCCTTGGTAAGTCTCCTCTCCAAAGACAAACCTGAAGCTGGAATCCCTGTCCGAGATTCCTCTCAGTCTTTAAGTGCTCAGTTGCCCCTTCACAAAAACATCCACCAAATGCTAGATGAGGTCAGGGCTTATGTGACCCAAGGGGAACTCCAGCTGCGTTGTGCAAGTGAGGATCAAGTGTCAGACTCTCCCAAAACGAAAGCACCAGAGTGTAATGTGGACTACCCCTGCTATGGAGAGAAGGCCTACATTACCATCGCAGGCTGGATCAGAGAGCCTCCTGTCAGCAGTCTGCAGGTGCGCTTCACTCCTCAGGCTCAGAAAGAGCTAGCAGACTTCCTTCCCACACACCTGTCAGGTAAGCTAAACGTTCTGTAAGCATTAACTGTTTAGCTTATTTGCACATATATACCTAAATACAATTATTTGTCTTGTAATTGTACTGTCGAGGAACCTGTGACCTAAGTGTTTCACAATGTAAAATCTAAGTAGAAGTTAGGAGGGCCGAAAAGCCTAATGAAGAAACCTCTCTTAATAATCATCCATTAAAGGTCACCTATTATGCAAAATCCACATTTTCACGTCTTTTATACATCAACATGTGTCCCCTCTGTGTAAAGAGATTCTGAAAGTTTCAGGAAAAAGGATTCACTCTCTTTTTGTCCTGATCCATTTAAAACCTGTCTGAAAATGAGCTGATCAGATTTTGGCCACTTTAAGATCTCATAACGATTTTTTTGGCTTGTGTAACCATTAGCTAATCACCAACCAAGGTAACCCCCCCCCCCCCCCCCCCCCCCTCCATGGCTCCTTATTTTCATCTAGAGTAACAGACAGAGAATCAGCACTTTTTAAACAGGGCAGAAACAGAGGGGATTATGGGATGCTACATTGATCTGTTTGGTGTTTGGAGCCAAACACTTCAGAGACATGTTTTGTATATAACTGAGACCTATAATAGATTGATGAAAAACAGTATAATTGGAGACCTTTAAAGGTGGGGTAGTTAATTTTGGAGAAACCAGCTCGAGTGCGCTAGAATTTGAAAATACACAACCGTAAAAAATCTGCCACTTCCTTACAGAGCCCCTCCTCCAACACACACGAACGCGCACATGACCAATGAGGGCACGAGATAAGTTTGTGCACAGATGGAAGGCTGACAGGCAGGTCGGCCATCCAGTTACTTTAGCCGGCCGGCTAAATTGATTGGTCGTGCTTTTTACAGCACTACGGCTTCCACAGATGATATTTTTGTATGGATTTTTTGTCAAAGCACTTCAGATATTAATTGCTATCGGGATGTTAAGAGCATTCCATGGAATATAACAAAAAGTGTATCTCGAGCCGGTTTCTCAAACTTACCTACCCCACCTTTAAGAGTTATAAATCTCGTTAATTTAGATATTTTTTAAATAATTAAGTAAATGTTGTATGAAGTGATGAAAGTTGGTTGTTACAAAAGGATTATCCTCTGTATTTTAATGATAATTGATTGGGGATTATGATAACAATCCCTAGTGTGTCTTTGAATGGCACTTTATCGAATGTCTGAGGAAGACTTACAAAAATGTCTGAAAAACACTATGTGCAAATACTGTAAATGAGACATATTTCGTATTTAAATACATAAGTAAATAACTGTATTTACATTTTAAAATACAGGAAGGATAAATCAATGAACCAGAGAAAGATGATTTTTAGTTTTTGTCCACAAGATGGTGCTGTTATGAAAAACCACCAAGTATGCACAGTAACATGTATGTTCCTGTATGTCCATGTATGTTCAGCTTGCATGCATTATAATTGGTAATAATAAATGAATAAATATGTGTAGAATAACAGAGTGCACCTTCATGCCACACAGGACCCTCTGAAAGTGACAGACCCAGGTTCAAGTTTCTCCGCAGTACAGAGGAGGCTGTTGCTGCCATCAGAGGCGTGCTTTCTGCAGACCCGCGGTCCATCCACAGGAGGACACGCTGCAGGGACAGGCTCTTCTACTTCATCCTGGACTCAGCTGACATCACCTGCTGGTTCGGACAAGGCTTTGCTGAGGTGCTGCAGGTCCGACCTGTTGAGCAAAATGTTGTCTCAGTGTGAGAAATAATTTGATGAAAGCTTTGTGGCTCGATAGACTAAAAAACCATTGCTTACTTAGACATTTCCGGTCATTTCTCTACTGACAAATGTGTAAGTGGTAAGTGGAGACCTTTTAATCAGACACATGAAAAGCTGGGAAACATTCAGTTATAAGTTTTTTTATAAGTTGATTAAATAAAATATTTTTGAAACAGAATTGCCTTTTTATTTGTTGTCCTTGTTCATACTTTCTATTTCTAGAAGGAAGCTACAGCGATGATCTACAAATGACATGAATTGTATTGATTATTTTTCTTTCTTCTTATCAAGTATTGAAGGCCTGCCCACTTCTCTCATGTGTCTTCATGATTTAGAAAATTATTACATTTGTATTTTCGGTCAAGGCTTGTGGAAGATGTAAACACATGCACCTGTCAAATATACTCGACTTAGTTACTTACTTAATTTGTTTAGTATTTTTGCTTAAATAAGGGGCAACATTTTCAAAATAGTAATAAAATAATAATGATTATATGATTATAACTAATATATACATTATTCCTTTTTGTAATATGTTAGGAGCAAACTTAAACACACGCAATGGTCAGAGTTATTTTTATATTAAAGAATACATTTGTAAAAAAAAAACTAAAGAAAGCGTTTCCTGGCAACGAAGGGGAAAGGTGTCAATTTAAATGTGTCTAATGTCGTGACTCCCAGCTGGGGGCGGTAGTGTGCTATAGTACGCGTTACGCCTGCGCAGTGTGCATAGAAAACCACCGAAGAAGAAAAGTGGACCAATAGCAGCGCTGACATTTGTGTTTTGAACGAAACGCGGTTGATGGCTGATCGACGCTGAATGTTTATTTACCGTAGCTTTTGCAACGTTTTGTTGGTGAAAGTTGAAAGGTAATGCGGTTAAACTTGATTTTACATGTCATAGTCCATAGTTTGGTTGGTTTAAAAATGTTCGTTAGTTGACGCTTTGAGGTGTGTGCTAACTAACTTGAGTTGACGTTGCTTACGTTAGCGAGCGTTACGCCCTTGTTTAAATTATTCTTAGCAACATATTGTGAGATAATTTAGCGTTACTTCATACATTCAAGTTAAGTTAATATTATGTTGGCAAGGTGTTATTATAGATTGTATAGGCACAATCCAAGATGGCGCCAGTGTGTGTGGCCTGCCGTCTGCCGATGCTTACGTACGCTGTGTGTTTTTGTACTGTTTTTGTCATGTTTAATGCAAAATGTCAACTCTCTACTGGTGTACGATCGCCAAACACTGCTGGACCTTCGGTTTTCTGCCATTATTCCAGCAAAGTCTACTCGTGGTGGAGATAAAACGCTGCCTCCGTTTTTAACGGGGGGAGCAGTTTACCTGTGCCGCACCCCGGCTCCACCTACCCGCTGTAAACGCCACCGCCGCCGGGGAAAACGCAGTGGTCGACTGGTGAGAATGAAGGCTTCTTCAGCTCATCTTTTCTCTCATACTGAGTATGAGCCTCGTCTCTCTTTTTCGAGGCGCTTCCTGGACCCTGTCGACGCCTGGCTGGTACCTGTCGTCGACCTGGATGAGGCATTCCTGCACCGCGTGACCTGCTCCCCTCGTCCCCGCTGCCGTGGGGTTAATCCGCATAACCTGAGGTCTCTGTGTCGGGCTCCCCGGACCTCTAACGCCGCCAATCTGCCGGCCCCTGCCAGGTTTGGCCTGGTCAATGCAAGATCGCTAACAAACAAGACTTTTGTCCTAAAGGATTTCTTCACTTCCAAGGGCTTGGATTTCCTCTTCGTGACTGAGACATGGCTCAGTATTGGTGAGTCCAGTGCGTTTACCGAACTTGTACCGCAGCATTGCTGTTATTTTAACTCTCCGCGGACGTCAGGCCGAGGTGGAGGTATAGCAACTGTTTTTAAGAGTGACTATAAATGCCAGCAGCTTTCACTGACATTCTCACCCGGCAGCTTTGAACTGAGCGTGTTCGAGCTTGGTCGCTCTCACACAGTGCTGTGTGCTGTGGTCTATAGACCTCCCAAATACAATAAGGGATTTTTAAACGATTTCTCGGACTTCTTGGCTGAAATTATGCCAAAATATGATCGTGTTCTTATTGTTGGGGATTTTAATATTCATGTGTGTTGCCCCGACAAAGCTATGGCAAAGGACTTTTTAGACCTTGTTGATTCCTTTAATCTTGTGCAGTCTGTGTCTGGCCCAACGCAGGAACGCGGACACACACTTGATCTTGTTTTATCTTATGGTTTGCCTGTTCTTAACCTGGAGATTTGTGACGCCTTTTTCTCTGATCATATGCCTGTATTATTTGATGTGAGTCTTGCTTGTGAAACGGTTAAACCGCGCGCTGCTCCTCGGCGCGCTCCTATGATTAACCCCTCCACTGCTGGTCAGTTCTCTGTCGCCTTTAAACAGAACTGTGTGAATCGGGAACCTATGTCACCTGAAACGGATGAGCTTAGCTCATGGTTTCACTCTACTTGCAAAGCTGCCATAGACACTGTTGCTCCTTTAAAAACCAGGCAACCTAAAACTAAATCTGAGCCTTGGTTAAATGACACGACTCGGGCTGTCCGACAGGATTGCCGTAGAGCTGAGCGTAAATGGAAAAAGGACAAACTGCAAGTTTCATTTGAAATGTTGAGGGAGTGTTGGCGTTTCTATCAGATCACTGTGAAAGAGGCAAAAAGCAAACTTTTATCTGACATCTTTCTGTCAAATCGTCATAAGCCACGTGTTCTGTTCCAGACTATTGATTTGGTCCTTAATGCCCCCCAGAATAGCTTTATAGAGACCTCTACCGCGGTCTGTGAAGATTTTCTTCACTTTTTCATTAATAAGGTAAATTCCACTAGAGCTCAAATCTCTGCGCCTGCAATTGACCCCTCAGTTCCTGCACCGTGTTCTGCTGTCTTTAATCAGTTTGAGCATGTAGCTCTGTCTTTTGTACAGGAGATTGTCTCCAAGTTAAAGCCCTCTGGTTCTCCAAATGACCCTGTCGCGCCTCGACTTTTTAAAGAGGTTTTCCCCACTGTTGGACCATCTGTGCTGGCAGTTTTAAACAGCAGCCTGCTCTCAGGGAAGGTCCCCGAAAACCTGAAGCATGCAGTAGTGCAACCTCGTATTAAAAAAACCCAGCCTGGATCCCACAGTTCTGGCTAATTTTAGGCCCATTTCCAAAATGCCTTTCATGTCAAAGATCCTGGAGAAGATTGTCTACAGTCAAATCATGTTTTTTCTGGAAGAGAACAACATACTGGAGGTTTTCCAATCTGGTTTTAAAACTATGCACAGCACTGAAACAGCGCTTTTAAGAGTCTTTAATGACATCCTTTTATCTACTGACTCTGGGGACTGCGTTGTGCTCCTACTTATTGACTTAACTGCTGCTTTCGATACAGTCGACCATGACATCCTGATCTCCCGCTTGGAGAAGTGGGTGGGCATTGAGGGAAAAGCCCTGGAATGGTTTAGGTCATATTTGAAGGACAGAACTTTCTCTGTCAGCCTTGGTGACTCCGAGTCATCCTCTGCTCCACTCCTGTATGGGGTCCCACAGGGCTCAGTATTAGGCCCCCTGCTATTCTCCCTCTATTTGCTCCCTCTTGGGTCCATTTATAGAAAGCACGGCATCGCATTCCACTGCTATGCTGACGATAGCCAGATTTATGTCCCTCTAACAAAGAAGGGTGGTTACTTAATTAGCCCACTGATAAAGTGCCTAGATGACATAAAGGCCTGGATGGCGTGCAATTTCCTTAAACTCAATGAAGGAAAAACAGAAGTTATTGCTTTTGGTAGCACCACTGACACCACTTCTGTAGACCTGGGTTCCTTGCATCAGTACACCAAGCCCACCGTTACAAACCTTGGTATTAAAATGGACCGTGAACTCAAACTTGAGAGTCAGATTAAGTCGGTGGTAAAAACGAGCTTTTATCACCTGAGGCAGCTAGCCAAAGTAAAACCTTTTCTCTCCAGACAGCAGTTTGAGACAGTAATCCATGCCTTTGTTACCACCCGGCTGGACTACTGTAACTCTATTTACATGGGGGTCAGTGGGTCCTCCCTCGCACGACTGCAGCGGGTGCAAAATGCCGCAGCAAGGCTCTTAACAGGCACACGGAAGTATGACCACATTTCCCCTGTTTTAGCTTCTCTCCACTGGCTGCCAATTTATTTTAGGATCCATTTTAAAATTCTTTTATTTACTTTTAAATCCCTAAATGGCATGACGCCACCATACCTTACTGAGCTGCTACAGCATTACACGCCGAACCGCCCTCTCAGGTCAGCGGACCAACTGCTCCTGAATGTGCCTAAAACCAGGTCAAAGCTCAGAGGGGACCGTTGCTTCTCTGTAGCAGCTCCCAAACTGTGGAACGCTCTGCCCCTGGAGATCAGACAGGCCTCCACACTGCCTGCTTTTAAATCGCTTCTTAAAACCCACCTCTTCTCCTTAGCGTTTTAACATTTGGCGTTTCAACATCTTTCAGTGTTGCTTTTTTGCTTTTAAATTGTTTTTTGTTTTTACTTGTACTTGTTCTATGGTGTGTGAGCTGAGCTGTGTTACTTCTTTGTATGCTTTGTTTTATCTATTTGCCTGTACAGCACTTTGGTCTGGAGGTTTAAAGTGCTTTATAAATAAAGTTGTATTATTGTATTGTATTATTATTCCGTATAATTGTACTCCTAAACATAAAGATACTTCTGGCCAACTGTCTGTGCTCGACACGTATTGTTAGTAACGTTAGCTATTGTTAATGTTAGAAACTGACTTTGTCCACCAAACTGTTTAAACAATTGTTTTAAAGCAAGTTTAATATACAACCATTTGTCTTAATTTGCAGTTGTAAATAAGTCTTTCGGGGGAATGTCATCCAGGAAGAGTTCCAGTGGGGAAGGCTCGGTAAGAGTTTTGTTTTGTTGATCGTCAGTGTTTGTTATTAAAATGTCTGAACAAGCTATAACTAACAAAATACTCAGTTTGACTTCCGTTGACCTTTTATTTTGTTATTGTTTGATGCATTCTATACAGTATATAATGTTGCATTGTTGGAGGAGCCTGGGACTTAATATTTCCATTGCCATAACTTTTATCCACCCCAGAAAAACATTACGCATTACATTAATGCACATCATAACATTTTTAAATCCTGGACATGTTGCACAGTTCTTCTCCACACTACCTCTTTCAAATCGGCACAGCTCTCTACTTTAGATACAGTATATAGTCTGTGTTTTTGAATGCACCACATATACCAAAGCAAATTTCTCGTATGTGTAAATCTACTTGGTAATAAAACCGATTCTGATTCTACATTGTATCTACTGTGCCTATGACATACATTTTAGTCTTCAAGCAGATGTGGAGCGCGTACCCCTATGAGAAGTCTGCAGAATGAAATGCTGCATCTGTCAACTCCATCCTCCAGACTCAAATCAAAGCCTCTGACTGATGTTGTGAAACTGACTAAGGTGGGGTTATACTTATATTTGTAAATGCGCCTATTTTTTTGCTGTGTGACTTTTTTCTTACTTTCCATCCATTCTGATCAACAGGGTGATGGCCCTCTCTGTGATCCAGAGCCCCACTTGCAATCTTCTCCATCCACAAAAGGGATTCACATCAATGCTCCCACTACTGATTTAACAACTACTGTGTCAGCTTGTGGTCTTGGAGATGTAACATTTAAATCCACTTTCTCTGAAATAACAAACATACCTGAAAGGTTCAGAGTGCGGTTTGAGTCAGGAACATTGCCTTTTCCGTTTGAGATGCTCAGTCCTGTTGTAAGGAGAGCCTCTCTGGCTGTATTGAAGGCCCTCAAGGTTCCTGCTTTGGACCAATTGTTGGCTGAGGATCCAGCCCTTGAGTGTGAAAAGAGCTTGGTTGCTCCATTTAACGTCGACCCTGCTGGGTTTTGGACAGAGTGAATGGAGAGCCCCATGCCGTGTCCTCTGTTTAACTCTACAGTGCTTGATTGTAAGCCCCAGCCAAAACCAGTCCCTGAACCAGTTAAGGAAATGGATGCAAAGCCTTCTGCTGTGCCTCAGTCTGACGTAGAGAAACCAGCTGTGGAGTTCCCCCTGATTCCAGACGGTCCCCTTCAGCAGCAGCTTCGGCAGGTGGCAGAGTTCCTTTTCTTAGCATCAGGGAAGATTGCCACTGTCTCTGCTCCTGCTGATGCTGTCACAGTCCCATCTGCAAAAGCTACTCCTGCAGAATCCCACGGTGTCTGTGTGGGCACCACTCCTGTTAAATGGTTAGACCACAGCGTCAACACATCTGGCCAATTTGAGAGGAAGAGGATCTTCACTGTGGCTGATTCCTGCACTCTGACTGAGCCTATCCTGTGGAAGTAAGTCTTGACGGGATCTGGATAAGTTGCCAATGATTATTGATCATAACACGGATAATTCATAGTTATGTGTTTTCTGTGTCTGCCTCTCACTCTCCCCCTGTTGATATGCTCTCAGCCTCCACCCAGGCTGCCTTGAGGGTCTCTCACGACAAGAGCTGGAGCAGAGGTTAAGGTCAAACATGATCATGGTGGAGGCTCTTGTGCAGCAGTTGGATGCAGCCAGAGCAAATGGATGTTCTTCTGCAGGCCCTCCACCTTCAGACCTCAGGGAGAAACAAGTGCAGACGGACCACACTGAACTGAGTCAGGTAAGGAACAAAAGGAGATATTTATAGCTTTTTGAAGTTGTACTTTTTGTAGCATGAAATATTTGACTATGACGACATCTGAAGTTTCTTTTAGTTCATCCTCAATCTTGGTTATGACTTACTTTTTGTTTTATGTTCCATACAGACAACAATGTTAAGAGACCTATATTTGGAGGCTCTGAACAGGATTGGTGAGTTGGAGTTGGACGTGAGTTCTCTACAGGACCTCACCCAGTGTATGCAGGACATGCGGGTCACTATGGTGAGACATAAACAATCACTGTCTAGCACAATTGTAATAACTTTATAGATGAAAGGCGTGTGGCGTAGTGGGTTGTGTGTAGGTGTTCGGATCAGGGGGTCACAGGTTCAAACCCCACTGCAGTCAGCACTTCACCCCAAATTGCTCCTGTGGGGATTGTCCACAGTATTGAGTATGTAAGTTGCTTTGGATAAAAGCGTCTAACAAGTAACATGTAATGTAAAAATGCTCTTACATGGTTAAATAATGCATTGACACACCTGATTTGGCTCTTTAATAACATTGATGTGTGCATTTGTCCCAACAGACTTCTTTGAGTGGTGACACAGATGCCGCTCTCTCTAGCATGAAGAAGATGGGAGACGTTGTCAGAGATGACCACCAGAGCCTTGTTTCACATGTATGTAAACGCCTCTTCCCTCATTCTGTGTCAAATCAATTGGGTATGCTTTCGTTGATGTGAATCTTCCTTGTGTTGTTTAGTACAGTCAGATGAAGTCTCTCTTTGAGAAAACAAAGACGACGCAGAAAAAAATGATGCAGAAGGTCAAAGATGCTCTTTACCAAAGAGATGGCATGAGGGCACAGATGGAGGAGGCCATCACAGCCAAGGAGGCGGTAAGTGACAAACATCTGTATTATGTATGTGACTTAACCCTCTGAGAGCCACGGGCCGTATACGATCCCAAATATCACGTTGTGTTCAAAGGGTCATAACTTCTCAGCTGTTTGAGACATGCCGTGTTTTCCCTCTTAAACTACAGCAACGGCATTGAACAACTCTATTACGTTTTTCATTGAGAGGCGTTTACTTATTTCGGTGAAACGGATGTGCGTAAAGTTTTAAAAGATGCGGATAGTCTCACCTTGATTCTGGCGCATTGCTTATCGTTTTGTATGTTTTATATGTCTATTCTCACCCATCATCTTTGTTTGTGACGTAAAGAGTGTAAGAGTCGTTTCTGAATCGGACACTCTGAGTGGATGCAGTCACAGCCAATCGGATTCAGAGTCAGTTCTGTTGTTTTGTGTTCTGAAACGAGAGCCGGTATAATTCCACGCGCGAAAACAAAATAAAAGTTGAAATAGGTTATTTTAGTGTTTGAAAGTAGACTGAGGTATGGCAAGGAAGGTTACTACAGCTGAGGCTTTGGAGCTGGTTCTTCAAGGGGACGATGTTGATGAAAATTCAGACGAATCTGATGGCATGCCATGTGTGATTGTGGAAAGGAACTGCCATGATACATCATGTTGTAGTCTTGACAAAAAAAATTACAATTCTGGCAAAACAAACGCCCATGGACACTTCCCAAAAGAATGGGCATAACTAATGAACAGAAGACGTTAGAATCTTCTAATCAGATCTGATACAATGATAATAAATGTGCGCAATTGTCTGTGTTGAATGTTTTATCAATGTTATGGTTAGCAGTCCTTTTAATGAAATAAGTAAAAAATTCAAGCTCCGTTTAAAAAAAAAAAAAAAAAAAAAAAGGTTTATGGGCAAATATTGTATATAAGTCTCTAATGAGTGTCATATATCATTAGCTGAGGTTGTGCTGATTTCTGGGATGTGTACAACTTTATTATACTGTAAAGAAATTACAATTTATAAGGCAAACCACAAAGATATACAAAAACGGAAATGTCCTATGTGGGTCTCAGAGGGTTAACTAGTTTAATGCATGTTTGGTCTCTAATACCATGATAGGTTTTCTAATACTTATTCATGTGGCTCTTCTGAAGCATGAGGATTTTATTTTATTTGTGTATTGATAAAGTCCACAATAAACCAGGGCTACATTGGGCTTTTGTTTAAAAAAACAAGATAAGAAGTCATTTCTGTTCTGATATTAAGTCTGTAGAAAACTGAAACATGAAACTGAATATAATAAAACCAAATTACAGGCCTCTTTAAGCTTTACACATTATGAATCAGAAGTAGTTTTACCATCTCTTAAACTTTCAAAGCACATTTTCAACATCTTTATTGGCAGTGATATTTATTTCGTAGCACTCTGTATTCCAGGCGCATTAACCGTGTCTCTGGTTGTTTGTTTCCAGGCCTTCAGTGTGATGGAGCAGCTGAGGTCTCACTGTTCCTCAGAAATCTCCGAGCTGGAGAGGGTTGTGGGGTCTCAGCAAGAACTGTTAGCTGCCCTAAACCAGACTTATCCAGAACAGGTACACAGAGCGTGCAGAAACAAAAAGCTTCACAATATCTTGCTGTAAAAAAAGTCAATGAAAATGCAGCTTACTTTTACTTTTACTCAGCCGTGCTTACAGTTTAGAAACTGCATTAATGCTCATAATACTGATACTTTTCCGTGGTCATATTTTTCACAGCTCTCTGCAGTCAGAGGCCTTCTGCAGAAATCTGCTCCGATGCTTCTGATGCTGAATGAGAAGGCAGCTGCTGCTTTGATAGAGAGGGACGAACACTTCTCTGCCAGAGAGCAGGCTGTTGAAGAGCTAGAACAGGTAAGACGTCATAATAATGAACAACAGGACTCTTACTTCCCTGGAACTCTTTTCTACTTGTCTTAAAAGCATTATGTCTTATGATTTCTGTGAATCAAGGAGATCATTATTTTTAAATGTTTCATGAAATTGTTCTCAACAGATTGAAGACGAATTAAACCAAGCAAACATGAATCTACAAACTGCCGGAGAACAGATTGGGGATTTAAATCTGCAGGTGACGATTCTGACCTCAGGTAAAGACAAGCTATGGTCATTTACACTTGTTCAAATAGTCCATTTAGCTTCTTCCGTACCAGCCTTTGACTTTTCTTTCTCTTCAATTTCAGAAATGGATGTGTTGCGTCAGAAGCTAACAGAAAGAGATGATGAGAGGGGTCTGCTGGAGAGGCAGGTGACGGAGCTGTCGGCCACAGTTTCCTCCACTTTGGCCTCCTACACCTTCCTGGAGCAGGTCCTTGCTTCAGAGTGTACAAAGTAAGATTCCCAGGGTTCTTACGGTCATTAAAAACCTGGAAAAGTCATGGAAATTCAAAATGCAAATTCCAGGCCCTTAAAAAGTTATGGAAAACAATATTTTTCACAAGTCATGGAAATTTAACTAAAGTTGCATCAAATATAATTTATATTTTAGCTAATCGCCGAAATAGTAATACTATAATGATAATAAATATTGTATAGTAATGAATCGTAAAATGGCATTTAACTGATGGGGTATTTTGCTGGTGAAAGATTTTAGTTGCTTTAGCGTGTAGAAGCTAGTTAGCCCATTTGATTTGTTTTAGATAGGCACAACATGTTTCATATGCAGACCTTATTTCCCGTTCCATGTTGAAATAAACCATTTTCAGTGGTACGCTGAGAAAGAGTAATTTTTTTTGGTCATTGAAAATCATTGGTGAAAGTGTATGAACCCTGGATTCCTTTTGTGTGTGCTTAAGAATATAATATTAAACAAAATCTGGAAATGCTAATCAAAAAACGTCATCAAGGGTGAATGTGAAAAAGCAAGAATCGCTGAAGTACAGCTCAGTGCTAAAACATGTTGTTGTTGTTTTAGGTTGCAGCAGTCGTGGAGAGACATCCAGCAAGCCAAGGACAGAGCAAACGGGCAAGTGGTGACAATTATTATTTTTCTACTCGGGGATAACAAAATAACTTTCAGGTTGAAATAGGTTAATGGCTGGATAACATTTTACAATTATAGGATTGTTCAGCAAAATTTATTTCCCTGCCACATCTTAAAAAAAACGTCTTCCAACTAATGCTCACTGCCTGTGTTGTGTGTTGTGTTCAGGTTGGAGGCGTCTCTGGGTCAGTCGGAGCAGCAGGTGTGTGAGTTATCTCAGGCTCTTGCTCAGAGTGAGAAGCAGCTCAGCCAGCTGCAGGTCCTCTCTCAGTCCCAGAGTGTGCAGATCCAGCAGCTCCAGGATGTTTGCACACAGCTCAATGATCTGCGAGAGATGAACGAGGTTTGTTTTTCAGATTTAAATACTTACACTTGCATTACTTGTATTTATCTTTCTTGCTTTAATTCTCTGAGAAGTCTGTAGCTCAACAAAATATAAATAAGTCTATTATTAGGGCAAATAAGTAATTTAGCTTGAAGCTTCAAAGCTAAAGACATTATGTTCACAGTTAGTCATCTTTTAGCCGTTTAGGTTTAATTACCGTCATTTTCTTTGTGTCCATAATGTGTTTGCTCTCCTGATTGCTGCACACAAAAGGAGGCACACACACACACACACACACACACACACACACATGTATTAACTTAGCGGGAGTGCAGACATTTAGCGGCACTATAAATCACGGATCATAAAATATGAAGACAGACAGCTTACCGTACTTGGAAATTCTCAATTAAAGCTTTACAAATTAAATAATTACATTTGGTACATTCATTTTATTCACCCAGTCTGCACAGTAAAGTGCATCATCATCATGGTATGCAATTTCAGTTTGATTGTTGCCTGTGTGTGTTTCAGTTCTTACAGATGGAGAATGAGTTGACGAGGGAGGAGATAGCTGAAAGTGAACGGTTGCTGAGTGCCAACCTGCAGGCTCTGCGGCAGAGGAACATCCAGTGTGAGGACCTGAATGGAGAGCTTAGTCAACTTCAGTAAGTTTAAGTTAAAAACACCCATGTCATTATCTTCATTCTATTGAATTCAAACAGTTTCAAAATGCAGCTACAGTGATAAAACATAATGGAGACACGTGAAATGAGATACTCCAATAAATCATCTTTAGAACAGGGCTTAGACACTAAACCTAAAGTACTAGCAAATATAAAATAACTTTGATTATTGTTCCTTTTTACTAGTTCTTTAACAAATATTTTATGCATTATACTTTATACAGTGTATTGAGTTCTTATCATTAGCTTCTTCATAAGAACTGACATTATATTTCATTCTTTGAAAATGAAGGTAGAAGCAAAATCAAGCAAAGGAAATAATGGCTTGATAGTACATTTGATTAAGATACAAAATCTTCCCAGTGTGGGTAAACAAGTCTTCAGTCCAACTATGAGCATACAGAAATGTTTAACATTCAGAAAATCTTTCTACAAACTCTTTTAAAGTTGTATAACCTTTTCTTTGTATAGTGCATGATAAGTTATCTGTATGTGTGATGCAGGTTTGAGAAGAGGAGCTTGCACGAGGAGCTGGAAACCACAACCACTGAGATAACTTTGCTGCATCACACACTGAGGGGACTGACCAATGAAATACATACTGCTCTCAATGACCAGGTAATGCATACGAAAGGCTAAACACAACCTGAAGCAGATTTTCTGCATTTTCCATACTTCCATGTGAATCCATTCTAATATTAGAGGGGACCTATCATGCAGAATGCACTTTTTGATGTCTTTTATACATAAATATGTGTGTCAGGGAACTCACGCAGCGTCAGAAAATAAAACCCTCTCTCTTTTCCTCCGTACCCAAATCTCTAAAAACGGGGGTTGTTCTGCCCTCACTGTCGTTATGACTACAGATATGCAGACAGATAACTCCTCGACAAGTGGCAAGCGTTCATCTTCTTTAATAAGATGTTTACATCCACAAGTCAACAGAGTAAAACTGAAAGAAACACAATATACATTGAAATTAGACACTTAGCTGTGATGCAGAAATATATATACAACGGTTAATTATGTCACAAACATCACAAAATATGCATATAAAATGTTTACATGCAAAAGTGTTGTGTAATACACACTACAAAACATGTGCTAACCATACATAAAACATCAATGAATAGCAATCTACTTAAACATTGAAACCTCAAAATAATCGTTGATATCCTCTTAAGAATATGTACAAAAGCCAAACATACTTACAACAATGCTTTCAACAACATAGCAAAGAAGGATGGATGCAGATTCAAACAATGATATTCTCCTCTCTGTCCCTAGTGTGAATTTCGTCAGCTATTTTTTTATTTAGTTTTAGTCTTAGTCCTGTGTTAAATTTCCTTTTTAGTTTTAGTCATATTTAGTCACCTTCATCCTGTTTTTATTTAGTCAAGTTTTAGTCGACTAAAAGTCTGAGCATTTTAGTCTTATTTTAGTCAAAGAAAACTAATTATTTTAGTCTACTTTTTGTCAATGAAAACTGTTGAGTCTTTTTTTAGTCATCAGATTATATAGAACATTTCAGTCTAACTAGTCTAGCTAAAACCAATAAGTTGTCATTTTAGTATATATAAATAAATAAGATTATATCTTGTCCTTATTTGATGAAAAACACAGGTTGAATGATTGAGAAGCTTGCAGAGTATCTGGTCAGGTTTGTGGTGTTTTTAACTGTGTTATGGCCACATTGCTTCCCTTCTGATAAAACAATGCATTCGCTTTTTTTCTCCGCCTCATTGTAGCGAAAATGGGCCCAAATATCACGTCGTTTCTTTCTCCCAAGCAGTGGTGGCTTTAGACTTTTTCGTTGTCAGTCATTTTGACGGGCAGGATCGTAACATTTCTGTCATAATCCATTATTATCCGTCGAGTGCACAATTTATCACTCACTCGCGCTGACGGGGGGGTATTCGGTTAACGCGAGTGCGACCACTGCTCCCAAGCCCTGTTGTTGCCATTTTATTTTCTGTTAAATAAGGTTAGTGAGACCATGAGTTAGACCCGGGTCTTCCTGACAGTTCACAGTGTGCCGCTGCCCGGTGTAATTCAAATGTACCGATGGAACTGCTGGGAGAAAAACGGACTATCAGAAATGTAACCTTATCTTTGATAATATTTCGTCTCCTCATTTTTCGTCAACGAAAGTAAAGAGAGATTTTGGCATAGTTTTTATTTAGTAAACTACATTTTCGTCTCGTCACTTTTCGTCAATGATATTGCATGATGATTTCGTTACAGTTATTGTTTACTGCCGTCTCGTCATCGTCTCGTTTTCGTCCTGGAAAAAAAGGTCGTTGACGAACATATTTCGTCATAGTTTTAGTCAGCGAAATTAACACTACTTTCAACCACGACTCACATGTGGGTATCACTTCCTATGTTTTTAATGTAAGTCTTTCCCATTGGCTGGTACTAACAAAAGAAGAAGAAACAAAAAGCAACAGCACCACCTGCGGGCTGGAGTAAGACAGCGTCTTAGACAGCACAGGGGTACAACGGAGCTAGTCCAGATTTGCGTCCGATATGACGTAATATCTGAAATGTGGACCCACGGCACTATTAGAAAGTTGCTATCAGAAACCATGCCCAACTGTTTTGGACGTAATATGGTCGATGTTTACATTAGCATCGCTAACACTCAGAGCTAACTTCTACTGGAGAGCAATATGTGCCATATGTGCAATATATACATTATTATATACATAAGCCATTAATAACTGTAATATATACCTGGCTGCTAAATTCTAAGAACGGTTACAGGATTTGTATTTTGTAAAGTATTTTTTCTTTTTCTTTTTCTTTTATTTTTTCTATTATATATTTTTCTATTATATCATAACTTAGTACTTTTTTCTTAACATAGGTAACATTAAGCTGTCTGTGGCTCTTTCCTGCTGTAACGATGCAAATTTCCCCTCTGGGACTAATTATGAAGGTACATATGGTGCAAAATGCGAGAGCTTGTGCGCATACATTTACACTTGTATAAAATATCCACGTAACTGTGAACCAAATTTGAAGTCACAGAAGAAAAAAAAAAGTTTTCCTAAAAATAACATGATAGGTGACCTTTAAATAAATAGATACACGTCAGGCTATAACTATACTTCTAGTGGACTCAAGATTGCACCACTAATTGTGTTCAAGTTATGTTACTCATGTGTCAAGTCAAACATCATGATAAGGGAAAA
Source organism: Harpagifer antarcticus (assembly GCA_902827135.1). NCBI lineage: Eukaryota > Metazoa > Chordata > Actinopteri > Perciformes > Harpagiferidae > Harpagifer > Harpagifer antarcticus. Next base: position 19,122 of record CADEHL010001146.1, on the reverse strand, counting down.
TGCTATAATCAGCTCCAATCAAACTGATTTCATCACTGTGGGGAAACACAATATTTTGATACTTGTATTGTTTTTCAGAAACCACAGAAGGAATCTCAACAAGTGGAGCGCCGTCACCCCTCCAGCTCATTTGTCGACAGCATCATGGTTGCACTCACAACAGAGACACTTCCTGGATCAGGTACTGTAGCTTACTGGGTCTTTGAGTCAATTATAATTTAGTTCATGACTCCACAAGAAAGGCTTGGTTATTTTTAAGAATGAAAAATATTTTATTTTCTCATTAAAGAGCTTGTGTGTTTTTTTTTAAACCTGAACACAAATAGCAACTTTCCAACTGAAACAGTAAAGCTGGTTTAACCAATGCTGGTGGTCAATCTGAGCGTGTCAAGGTGCACTATCCAACCACCCATTATAATGCTCTACCCAACCTGGGTTAAAATAAGTCACTGTGCGTCTATCTGGCATGAGCACCAATTTAAATAAGTGTAGTTCAATGCAAGTGTATTTTAAAAAAAAAAAAAAAAGAAGAAGAAGTTGCAAACAAGTGTCCCCGAACAGACTGACACCCAGAGACACTCATGACTGTTAAAACAAGATGCTTCTTGGTAAGAGTGCTTACAAAAAAACATTGATGAATCCCAGAAATCAAAGAATACCAAAACATGAGGACAAATCGTAGTTATGAACAAAAGTAATTAATATATATATAATATATTTTCTATGTCGATTCGCTTCATGCATGAGAAATGGCATCTTATTACTCGAGGCAATCGGAAATCTAACTCGTAGTTCACTTTCTCTCCCGTCCCCTCAGACATGGCCCACCCACCGTGTGAAACTTTGTTTAGTGAGACGAGCGCCTTCACCCGCATTGCAGCCTTCACGCCTAGACAGAAAAGTAACGCAGCAGAGTTCGACCCCGAGGAGGATCAGAGCAGCGTGGCGGAGCTGCTGGTTGATCTGGGCAGCACCGTCACAGAGCTGATCAGCGACACGAAGCTGCTGCAACAGCGCAAAGACGCTCAGCTGGAGGAGCTGCACCACACCATGTGAGTGCTATTATATTCTTTGCAAGCTCTCACAATATCTGTTTTTTTTATTTATTACTGGACATATTTTATTCCATTTCTATGCAAATACTGCTATATTTTTTTAATGTTATTATAGTTTTCTTAAACTAGTTCTCTGTGTTTTTCATTTTTGTTTTACTTTTATGTATGCACCACAACATCAAGGAACCTGTTTCTGATTTATATCATAATTAAATCAAATTACACTAGCCCCCAGAGATGGCAAAAGTACGTACCACGTCTATGTGGTGGGGAGATCAAGATGGCCTTTTCATATGAGGCTTACATCATGACCAATACATTTAGGCCTGCAACTAACACTTGTTCAGTGCATCGTACATATGTTTCAGATTCCTCAATTAACTGCTCTGTTATTAAGGGAAAAATGCCAAACACAAGTTCCCTGATCTTTATTTTTTTGACTTTTTTGAGGATTTTTGTTTGATGCATGATTTGCATCATTATCAATCTATAGAAAATCACTTTTCAGTAGTTTTGATCGTTTGATTAATGAACACATTGTTCCATAAGTAGATCTGTGTCATGTAGAGATTGTGTTCTGCTGCAACTATTTGACTGATTGCAATCAATTTCTCAACTAACAACCGATTGATTTATTAAAGGTCTGCACTTCATTACGATTTTGTAACTTTGTCAGAGGTTTGGCATTGATATGGTCAACCCCACACAGAGAAGAGGTAGTGCTAATTGTGTTAATAAATATGAAGGTTTCTGGATTTACTTTCCTTTAGATATGAATTGGTGGAGTTGCCAAGTTGTCTTTCATATTGAACATATTGGTGCCGTTTTTATAATTTATTTTGGTAAAAACCAATAGGGTTCATGCATGTCATTCTTCTTCTTCAACATTATCTGATGCATTGTTCCAGCTCTGGCCTGCAGGTGGAGCAGCAGGCTGCAAGCAACAGACATGAAGCCGAGGTGTCTGCGCTGAAGCTCCAGCTCAGCCGTCTGAACAACCTGTTTGAGAGAGGAAATCAGGCGCTGCAGCAGAAAGCTCTGGTAAGTACTACTGGACTTTAACTTTGAAAACCGGATACAAAAGAGCTCTGCCCTGTAATTTTCCTAAAAATGTTTCTCTTTTCACAGGATGAGAAAACTGTGACAAAGTTGATGTCAGAAGTTCAAGAGACCCAGGAAATTCTAAATAAACACAAGACTGAGAGCAAAGTAAGGCACATCATCCATACTGTATATATGTACAGTTGCAAGAAAAAGTGTGAACCCTTTGGAATTACCTGGATTTCTGCATAAGTTGGTCATAAAATGTGTTCTGATCTTCATCTAAGTCACAACAATAGACAAACACAGTCTGCTTAAACTAATACCACACAAACAATTATATGTGTTCATGTTTTTATTGAACACACCATGTCAACATTCACAGTGCAGGGTGGAAAAAGTATGTGAACCCCTAGGCTAAAGACTTCTTCAAGAGCTAATAGGAGTCAGCCAACCTGGAGTCCAATCAATGAGACGAGATTGAAGGTGTTGGTTAAAGCTGCCCTGACCTATAAAAAATACACACCAGTTTTGAATTTGCTATTCTTAAGAAGCATTGCCAGATGTGAACCATGCCTCGCACAAAAGAGCTCTCAGAAGACCTACGATTAAGAATGGTTGACTTGCATAAAGCTGGAAAGGGTTACAAAAGTATCTCTAAAAGCCTTGATGTTCATCAGTCCACGGTAAGACAAATTGTCTATAGATCAGGGTGTCCGCGGGGTCTTAAGTATTAAAAGTTGATAAATCAATTTAGCAAAAATTAAGGCTATTAAAAAGTATTAAACTGCATTTTCCAAGGTATTAAGAAGGTCCACAGCAACGACAACATGAAACACCCTTTAATTTACTGCAACAACATGTCGGGAAACCCCCTCAAGGTGGCCCCATGCATAGCGTGCCATAAAATGCTGCTTCTTATTTTAAGTTTCGTTGCCTTGCTCCGCTCTGTGGGGGGGGACTACCTGAGAGATATACAGCAGGAGAACACGCCGTCCACTGCGGAGAATAAACAGAAGGACAACCATGCTCCTTGGTCTTCTTCGCTGCTTTTGGTGTATTTTGTGGCGGCAGCAGCGCCACTTACACGCCTGGCATATGTACTACAGCGTTTCCAGCATTTCCAGCCGTCTAGTGTGAATGCACACGCTAATGAATCGAATGCGTGTGAACCAAGCGGCAAACTCTGGGGAAAAGCCGGGACGCCAATACGGAAGTGCCACACACTGCAGTTCATCTAGTGGCCAGTAGGAGCAGGCTGCAGAAGGGAGCAATTTCCATAGACCCCCATGTTAAAATGCCTAACTTTACAGCAGAAATAAACATGTTTACATCGTGGTTCAAAAAACCATATTCTCTGTATAGTTAGATTCCCCCTTCATGACTACTGTGTGGGGGTGCATTTTTTCTCAACTCATCTGTTTAATTAATATTAAGCCTTAAAGATTTTGCATAAATTAGGGCGTGGTAACTTTGATGGACACGTACATGCCTCACTGTCAGCTAACAGCAACTTGTCCACTCTGCTAGGCTACAACCATAGAGGCTACAACGTTAGTTAGTTGTAGTTACTGTACTTGACCCTTTAGCCGTGTTCGTGGTGATCGTGCCTTTTAGGGAATATTGTTACAAATACCAGACAATTAAAATGTTGTGCTGTGCACTTGAATGTACTAACAGAACTTCCAAGAAGTCTAAAATGATAATATTATACATGTTAACCCCGTTCACAGGTGTTTGTGTGCTTGGTAGCTTAGCTTGCTACTTATTAGCCAGCTAAGGACGTAACCCTTTATACATACATATACATTTTAGTTTATGATTCAGCCTTGGGTAAGACTTTTATAGTCTATGGCTATGACGTGCATAATGCTAAACGGGAGCATGTTAATAGGGGACCCAATTATCCCAGTGGTGGCCGCCGGAGCTAACGGAGACGCAGGGGGCTAGCTCCAGCCGGCGTCCCGGAGCTAGCCCCCTGCGGCTCCGTTAGGTCCGGGCGGTGGAGTCCGTCTTTTCTCAACGTGTGAATGACAAGCATTAAGAATAACAAAGTATAGCTAACTCTCTTGCAGATTGTCTCATTTGATTATGAATGTAACGTTTATATAGGGGAACTACACTGTTAGCAGTAACTTGGTATGCATGTATTTCATGTTAGCTTAGCTTCTTAGCCTGAGCTAGCTCTCTTTACTTCCAGTTCGGAGGCAGCAGGTCACGCCTCGGCTTCGCCTCTTTGCCCTTATTTGGAGCAGGCGGGATTAGACTCTGACGTCACAGTCGAGCCGTTAGTGGCCGACTCCGCCTACTAAGGGCTTCTCGGCAACTCTGCAGAATCCTATGGGTGACGTCACGGACACTACGTCCATTTATATATACAGTCTATGGGGTGAACGGAAGACTTTTTTGCGTTTGCGTATGTGTTTTTACTGTATGCGTCCTCGTGGGGCCGGGGTCTAAGCCAAACTATATCCGGTCACAGAGATCTGCTATTTTAAAGTAAGGTCAACACATATCGACCCTAAATATAGTCTATATTAAGAACGAGAAAAGTCTTAACATATATATCGTTTTTTGTAAACATATATGACAAATGTGTGAGGGTGTTGACGTCAGAGCATCGTCCTATGTTCCGGGCTTAGCCCCGGACAGCCCCAGCCCAATTTAACCCCAGCCAGGAAGGACAATGGCACCCTTTCCTTGGACCTACAAACACTTGTTTTTATCATATACATTTTTGTATTATTTCTTAAGTAGCCTACTCCATGCTACAGTTACCAAAGTGTCTCCAAAACCACATTCTGACACACACTCAAAAGCTGGAAACAATACTAGCTAAAAACCAACTCAGAATACACTTGATTACATTTAACGGTTTATTTTTATTTGTTAATTGTTCACAGGGACTGCAGAAGGAGGTGGTTGAGCTCCGTCATTCTCTCCAGCAGTCACAGGTGGAGGCTCAATACCTGTGGGTAAAGTTGAGAAAAAAAGCCGGTAGCCAATCAGCTAACCCGGCACAACTAATGGAAGAAAAAATCAAATTGTTGAAAGAGGTATGATCCTGTCACTTATGCTCTGTGAAATGCCAGAAACATAATAGTTTATTAGCCTTAATTTTAAGCTATAGTTGAGCAAACACATCAGGTTCTCTAACATGGGTCCTTTCTTTATCTGAAGGTGGAGAGACTGAAGTTGAGTGTTCAGAAATTGGAGGAGGGCAGAGTTAACCTCCTTGAGAGAGCAAAAAGACATGTAAGTATCGTCTTGTTACTGTGGTATTGACTAATGTCACTGCATAAAAGTGGCGTTATTTATTATCTGGGACAAATATCAAATCTATATGTCATTATGTACGATGTTGTAATGTCGCTTGCAGCAACTCATCCATCTGGCCAACCAGCAGAAAAGTGAAAATGAGCTCCAGATGTTGAACAAAATGATCAATAAAGTCAGAGAGGTGAGCGATGCTTTTCATAATGCTTGTGTCTTTTTCTGTACATGAATAAATGCTGTTTGTGTATTGGAAGTAAAGAGGGGTTTTCATTTCTCCACACAGACTTTGCTGTCTTTGCCGGTGGTCGTGAAGAATTGTGAACAACTCCAACAGCTCATTTCATATATCGACTGACATGTTTGTTATTTTAACCTGTGTTCATTGTATTTATATCCATGTTGTTTAAGCTTGTCCTGGCTGTGTTTGTTCACAGATATATGTTATAAATAAATGATTAAAATGGGATTATCCTTGTTGTGATGTTTTTATTTATTTATTTCAAGATTAAATGCAATGACAACAATTCAAAGTGTTTGCCTTCTTTGTGATGGCGGCAAACACATGTTAACATTCAAAAAACACACAAAGACATGTTTTGCACAATTTGCTAAAAGCAGTTTTGCTGGACAATAAGTTTGACACATCTCTTCAGATGTCATACCGTGCATCATAACTATGCTGTACACCTGGCTTTGTTTTAGCAGCAGTTACCCAGAACGTTACTGAACGTAATAACGATAAATTATACAACTTCATTCAGAAGATGTGTCATGTCAGCCTGCAGTGTTCATAAACTATCTGTCTTCAAATATATATTGAATCCGCCCCCCAAAACATTTAAATAAATACATCAGTAACCGTTTGCAAAGGTGCAATCCTAGTGTTATCATTTACAAGTGATGTTGATTTAAAATGTGGATCGATAGGGTGCACACGTTTGCAGATTGTTTCCACAGTAAATGTTATCATGCTGTTATGTTGATGTTAATGTGGTTTGCCAATGCTGGCTAGACCAGAGTTTGTTAAAGTCTCTGTTCCCCTCTTTTGGATATATTATTTGTCTAAACATATTACTCAGGCAAACTGTGAAAATCAACCAATTACTGCTATTCTAGGCTACCATTAGACCACAACAGAAGTGAGTGTTCATCAAATAAAGCTTTGTTGCGGATATCCCCTGTCACCTGTATCTTGAGTTCAAGAAAACAATTTTTCTTTTGAAATTATAAATATGACACTTGCTGATTACTACTATTCTTAGTTGATCCACAAAGATTTAAACATTCAGCGGCACTCAAGAAAAATGAAGACCCTTTTAACTATGGATACTTTGTTGGATCAAAAAACATCTTCCCTGTCAACGAAGCTTCTTTACTGATAGGAAAATCAACTATCTTCAAGATAATGTAGCGTTTCCTAGCGAGTCCCGTCTTGTCAGACATGCAGACTTCGAGTGAGGAAGTTATCATGTTGAGATAAAGGCCTCAAAACGACTTAACTTTTTCAGGCTGAAATATCGAGTTACAAGTCAATTCATTTTCTTGATTAGTGGATCTGTGTGGCAGATTAACTGTGTCTGCCAGTCTAAGTGCAGCGTTGACATCTGGACATGATAATTGGGTCCCGGTCACGCCGACTGGAAACACTGTGGCTCCAGAGAACACTTCAAACCAGCTGAGCTGAAACTGAGGAAATCACGCTAGCACAGAAAGAAAAACATGTTCGAGTGTGTTTTTTTGTTCCTGGAGGCAAATGTCTGGATCTGTTTGTCCATGTTATTTTGTAATATATCATAGTTGATGTATTACAAATATAACTAATAGGAATTAAATATGTGACCAGCCTTAAGTACCCCCTTGGGTATTATACATATAATTCTGGTTGGACTTTTTGGCACAATTGCTGAAATTGTAATAGCAATAAAACATCAATAGTTAAAATATGTTATTCTTTTAGAGCCAAAGTGCTATATAATTCTTTTATTTCCAAAAAGGCAACCTAATATGCATTTTCATTTGGCAACAAAATACATGCAAATGTACTAAAGCTGATGTTATTCAAGTCACTTATTGCTAAGCCAATGACCATGAAGCAAACATAATTTATACTGATATTTCAGGGTCTGTCATGTCTCAGAATTAATGAATATTAAACTTGCACATTCAATTCATGACATAAAAATAAGCTTTCAACCACACTTGACATTAGATACACTTTACACTCACATGCCTTGAGGCCTTGACATTTAAATCCACATTTATAGCATCTAGTAATTTAAAGTAAATGATCATCAATGGAAAATGGGGTGTTGGGTTAATGTAATAAATCACAGTTCTGTAAGGTGAGGTTAATCAGTCTTTTCATTGTTGCCCTTAACAAAGGTCATTAACAAAGAGAGGAACCATCACGATTGTGCGCATTGTGTCTGGCTCACTGGGTGCCGTCTCAATTCTCTGAGGGTTTTAGTGGCTCAGATAGCAGACACAAACCTGTCCATATTCCCTGGATATGTTGGGTGTCTCAGGTAACCCCCAGTGTTAGCAATAGGCCCTGCAGCACTGTTATACTGTGAGAAAGAGCCCAGCTGAACGGGGGACACCCTGCCGTAATGGTCCATGGCCTCCACAGACCCGTGAGCAGAGGAGTTGAGGCGTCCAGGCGCTGCGTACCCCTGGCTGTGGCCCTGTGCATACGCTGCCTGGTGTGTGTGTTGGTGTGGGTGGCCGTTTGGCCCGGAGTAGGTGAACCCCGGGTGGGTAGAGGAGCGTGATGATACAGCCCCTCCGCACGCTTGACTCTGAAAAGCCGCTGCTCCCAGGCTGCAGTGACTAGACCCATTTGGCAGACACTCTGGACTGAAGCTGCGGCTGGACTGCTGCATCACCTCTGACCCCTGACATGCGAGCATGCTGACTGGACTCTGGTGTCCTATGAGGTGGTTGATGCTGAACGTGCGGTGTTGGCCAGTTTTGAATAAATCAAGTCATGTGAAATTGCTTAGTATTAATGTTTAGGTTTTTGGTATATTAGTTACTCTGTGCAGTAAAGTGTCACATGAAGGCTAGGCCATTGCCAATAAATGGAGAGGGGTCTGCCTGCAGACCTCCACTCTCAGGACAGGAAGTGCACGCTAAGAATTCCAAAATAAAATCACCACTATCTGTACAGTGCCACTTTCCAAACAGGAAATGCACGCAAATACACAATAAAATCGTACTGACACTTATTATCTATATAGATATATATTTATTTATATATATATAAATACGACATCTTGTATTTTAGTTACACCCGCTAGACAACAGTGGAAGGTTCGAGAAACAACCGTGTGTGCCGGGTGCACCGCGGCGGAGGTGGGGAGGTTCCAGCTGGGAACCTCCACCCCGCTGTGGGACCCCTGGACTGTGCGTCTTGGTCACGCTTCATATCGACCGGCTCGGGAAGGAAGAGACACGCAGAGTGGGGGAAGTCCCCCACCCCAACGCAGCACACATGTACCTCAAATGATGATGAAATGTGCAACTAATACCAGATGTTCAGTGATCAGCAGGGTTGTCTATACTCACAGAGGTATGATCTTCAGCAAAATGAGCAGCATTAATCAATATGTTATTGAACTCCCTCTCAAGGAGGAAGAACAAGAAGGAACAAGATCTACGATGACATGTTCATAGCTTTCACTTCCTACTCAATCTGTAGAGTAAACAGGCAATCATGCACCAAAAATACTCGACTAATGTACATTATAATAGTCTTAAATGGGGTATTTGTCCATGCACTCTCATCAAATCCAGACCCATAGCCTGCTGCAGCCCCTCGGTGGAGGAGGATAATTTTTGCATAGAAAATGTCAATTTCCTCCCTACAAAGGGCGTCCTTTGTCAGGCATGCAGAGGACAGATCGGCGCCTATCATTAAAAAGCCAAACGATTTACATTAAACACAATAACGTCTTACTTTTGTCCAGGCTACAGCCCTCTCGGTTCCCCATAGCGGAGGCAGTCCGGGCTGCGAGTGAGACGCACAAACCGGATATCTTCACACTACTCAGCCCACGTGTTTTCTGGTCAAGCGATGTTCCCGTACGGACACAATGGAGAAGACAATGGAGAAGAGCCTTGGTGGCTAATCGCCTGCAGATACGGACACCCAGCACGGTATCAACGAGCAAACCATATCCCAGTCAGTAATATGCAAAGTGTAGGATGAAAGGTGTGCATATTATGGCCTGCACAAAGAGCCAGACAGACGACAGCGACACAGGCGGGACACACACCGAGAGTTGGTGATGCCCGAGTCAGGAAACGGGTGATTAACACCAATTTAAAGTGTTACATAAAGCATAGTGTTGGCTATTTAAACGTACATTGAGAATTTAATAGGATAAAGGGAGAAAAGAGCGTCCCACACCCTTTTATTTATTTTACATCTCTCAACCATAGACTGTTTCGAAATGGTCTTATTGTTATTTTAGCAGAAAATACGAGGACGTGTTGTTTGTAGCTCAGAGATATTCTACCGTTGTCCACTTTGACACTTTATTGTCCAGTATTTTATAACCAGTGGGAGAAGCGAGAGAGAAAAAACATCACCTACGCAAGAGGTTTTCGTGAAAACGATTGGTCTAAAGGCTCTCAAGTGGGCGGGATACTCGTATCTGATTGGCCAAGCAGCCGTCACTCACAGATCTGTTTCCCTAAAGGAAACAGGTTTTCCTTTAGGGAGGTTTTTCGTGCGTCGGGTGGAGGTCGCACGAAAAAGTGTTACTAGTACGTAGTGAGTAGTTATACTGATACTGTTTCAATCACATTAGTATGCATAAAAAGTGACAGGTGACACGCCCCCAAATGAGCTAAGTCCCGCCTCCCCTCGCCTCCCATTGGTCGAGAGCTTTTTATGAGAGCTATGTCCCGCCTCCCATTGTTTGAGACCCTTTGATGTGAGGGGTGATGTGTTATAAAGGGTAGGTGTGAAAAGCCCCCCTGTGGAATGCCTTTGTTGTCTATTTCTTTGATGTGTTGATTAAGGTAGTCTCTTTGAAGTTATGCTGTCTGATCCCTCAGGGGTTATCTAATCTAATTAGCCTTTGCTGTTTTGCCCTTTGATCTTAATCTAGGTATTTTTATGAGTGAGACATGGTTAGTTGTCTAATTCCTTGATGTGTCGATTAAGGTAGTCTCTCTGAAGTTATGCTGTCTGGTCCTTCAGGGGGTTATCTAATCTAATTAGCCTTAGATGTTATGAGCCTGTGATCTTAATTTAGGTATTTTTATGAGTGAGACATGTGTCAGTTAAGGTAGTCTCTCTGAAGTTAGGATGTCTGGCCGCTCAGTGTGCCCCCGGCCTCTCCCCCCTTTTCTCCACCCTTGCTCTGCAAGGAGATTGTGGGGGGTGGAATTAGATGAAAATAGAAATAGGCTCAAAACTAAATAAAAGACAGTAATTTCCACTTACCAAGTCACCTTTCAAAAAAGAAAAATGGCCGAAATGAGACAACAGCTATCCGCGGGGGTCCAGTCAAGAAAACGAATGTCTATGCTGAGTGCAGATGCATACAGTCAGAGATCTATGCACAAACTTCTCTTGTGTCTCTGTTGGTCAAGCAGGGTGACCCTCTACTCTGAGACAATTAACACACACACACACACACACACACACACACACACACACACACACACACACACACAGAGTTGCCCCTTTGATGTGGGGGTTGAGATAAGAAATCCCCCTGATTAAGACACGGTGTCTGCTAAGGATGTTTCTTCTCAAGTTTTTGGGGAACTGTTAAGACAAGGATATATCTGTTTTTGCAAAGAGGGTATTCATATTCATTTTAAAAAGAGCTTATTTAGTTTTTAATAGTGATAACTAAGTTTCACTCTGTGTGGGGCAAAAGATGCATCGTTAAACACATCGATAAAGGACTCTTTAAAGCAGAGACATGGCGACAGCATACCTGAATATCAGCAGGAGAGGACTCTTTTTCAGTAAATACATTATAGGGTTAGAATAAGATATATATATATGTGGTGGAATTAGTTTAAAACAGCCACCCTACACTTTTTTAGTTGTCCTATCTAGATTTGATCCAGGGTTTTGTAGTAGTATTTACCATGGTATATAACTTAGACTAAGTTAACTATCTAAACACTCAGAGTCCTTTACCTCACCTGAGCTTATCCAGAGCTTGACTGACACACAGAGACCAATCAAGGGCTTTTTGATCTATGATCTGTATGACAGTGGCCATGTCGGCAGGCCACATCATGTAGACAGCCAGTCACCCTGTGTGAGGCAGACCCACATGTGAGCACCATTGCGTTCAAAATAAATTAAAAAACTAAATTGGTCGCGAAATATACTTGGGCGGCCGTTAATATACTGGGCGGCCCACCCCAGTAAAGTCTATGTGGGGGAAATCCTGGAATATCAGATACAATTAGCATTTAACCAGAAGTGCGAATGAAGCAGTGAACTGCACTATATTTGATATACATCCAATATATAAAAGGTTATGTTAATATTGATCAGCTGGTCAGAAACTTGACTCCATAGGAAATATAAAAAGATATATGTTGAGCGTGATCATAACTTTCCAATAACACAAAGTTGCAGATCCTCTGTTGCAGGTTTAGCCATTCAGTCAGCCAGGTGTAAAATATGCATTTATTATCACCTTTTCTATTTGGCCAACTAGTGATAATTAAATGATACCCTATTTATTTAACTAAAATATGCATTTATTATTACCTTTTCTATTTGGCCAACGCCGTCTGTTTTGATGATTGTGATCAACCTTAATTAAATGTGCTAATAATATCTTTGTCTCAGTTCATTTCAGACTGCAACACACGTACACAAAAACAAACTACTTAGTTGGGTTATAAAAGAGTTAGCTTATTAATTCTCTAAGTTTAAGTCAAGTTGTACATCATAGTTCAGATTACTAAGATAATGAAGCTTCTATTTACGTTACCATATGTATAAAGTATCTACATACGTGTAATGTAAAATAATCAAAAGTTTTGACTGGTAAGATTCTCACTTTTTTTACAGAGAGCTCCGCTCCCCCTCAACATAACAAGTCCCGCCCTCCTCACCAGATCATTTAAAAGTAGGGGTGGAAATAGGTGAAAAAAGAAATGCGCTCAAACTAAATAACAAGCCAGTCATTTACACTCACCAAGTCACCTTTTCAAAAAAGAAAAAATGGCCAAGAGATGCCTAGATATGGGTTTAATCAGCGAGACCCCTGTGACAACCTACAGCCATCAGTCCGGAGCGCCAATCAAGAAACGAATGCAGCATCTGTGCCGGTTTCAGACGCCTCCAGCCAAAGAACTTCATGAAGAATGGACTCTGAAAAATGGCGATGTTTGGGGTTATGTATTCAACTATACGGCGAATGAACTGCATTTCTACAATCTGAAGATTGGAGAAACGTATGGACCCCGCAGTGTTAAAGCGACACTGACCTCAACAGATTGGGCTGTGTTAACTCTGGTGTCTTACAGAGATCTACATGCAACCACTGTATCGGAAGAAGTAGTGCATCGAGAAACCATAGTGGAACCAGCGGTGTACAAGATATTTGTAAAGAAAAGCAAAGAAACGCATACAGCATGCGAGATCAAAGAAGAGTTTTCACCGCTGTCCCTCAATGTGAAGGAAGAAGAAGAAGGAGATATCCCCCCGCCGCCAGAAGTGAGAAGAATCCTGACAAGCACCGTATGGGAAACTAAAAGCGGACCATCGGGGCGGTGGTATTACCGTGCAAGCCGTTTAGTGACGCTGGGAAAGGACACCTCAGATGATTTTGTTTTGGAGTATTTCAACTCTACATGTGGGGTTTTTCAGACATCCTTTCGGGTGCCTCTGACTGCTTGGCTGAAAATGATTGATGGAAAAGCCACAAAGCTTAAAGAATTTTTTAAACAGAGTCAGACATCGATGGACATTATAAAGGTGAAAAAGACTCTCACTTTTGCAGAGGACTCAGTATCCCACTCAACATAACAAGTCATACCCTCCTCACCAGATCATTTTAAAAACTAAGGACCCCGCAAAGAAAAGCATTGAGTTTTCTACCTAGGTAAAAGGTCTTACGAAAATGTGTTATCTATGTATCAAGATGATGTGTTTAAAAATGAATCTTGTGAAAAATACCAACGCTGTGAGAGACGTCATAAAGACACTCATTTTAACCACAGTGTTTGTTCTCTACAAATGTTTAAAGATTGTTACAAAATGTAAAAAATAAAAAAGGTATGGAGACAAAATTAATTCAGGTGACTCTGTCTTTTATCAGGAAAACAAAAATATAATACAAATGGTTTAAGAGGTCAAATGTAACCATCTTGGACTTAATATTCAAAACAAAATACTTTATCTGAATACATTTTCTTTTAAACGCACTTTTCGAAATTATTTATTTATTATTTCAGTGGAACAATCCAGTTTCTGTTAACATCAATGCTTTTTCTCTTCTCTTGTGTTACTAAGATACTTTTAGACCCACTTTGGCGTGTGCAACACTTAACAACTGGTAGAATATGAAGTACTTTTGTAAGGATTTTGTTTTAAATGGCGGTTTTTTGTTTTGTTGTAAAAACACTTGTTCAGTTAAACAAGGTTTTTTCTTTTTTTTTTCTGATAACCTTACATATTTTTTAGTTATTTTCTACTACCAAGATACTTTAAGATACACCTTGATGTATGCAACACTTAACAAAGGGTATAATATGAAGTAATTGATAAGGAAGGGGGTTTTTCTTTAGGGGGTGCAAAACTTTAGAACTGGGTAAAATATTCATTAATTGTAATGAATTGAGTTTTCTTTTTCTTTTTGATTTTCAACATACTATTTGTACACAATGACTTTTTACATATTTCTGACAAAACTATACTTTTTGACTTTTTCCGTAAAATCTTGACAAAACTATTGCTTATTCTTAATTTTGACCTATTGCTGCGTGGTTGGAAATGATAGATGAAAAAGCTACAACGCTTAAAGAACTTTTTTTTTTAAAACTCTCAATTCTATAAATGACTCCCCCCATTCAACGCAATAAGTCCCACCCTCCACTCGGCAAATCCTCTAAAACGAAGGACCCCACTAAGACAACCGTTGTAAACTAGCCATGGATCTGAGAAAAACCAAGACACCCCCCCGCGAGTTGCAGCCAGGAACAGACTCCTGGACTACCATCATCACCACCATTCTGGACCGCCGAATCCGGCTATACTACCGCTGCTGATGTTGCTCCTTGGGCCAAGACGTCTCTGTTTGTGGACACAGTGAATTCGGTGTTGGTTGATATTGTGGAGAGGGTGATACATCGGTACAGAGAAGAAATCTGCAAAGGGTGTCGAGTCAGTCACCCCGGCCAGAGGCAACACGATTTTATGAATGACATGTCCGATTTTTACTTCAGAAACAATTACAATGCGTTAATGAAAAGACTATGGCTCACCGACTTCATTACTGAGATCGACCAGACTCTTATTGATAAAGACATTTTCACGGATGATTCGAGGATCCAAGGCGCTTCGGAGGCTTTTCTTCACAATCTCAAAAATTGCAGACGCCTCAAGGAGAGACTTGAAAAGATCCAGGCCGAGTTGGATGGAGAAGAAGAAGACTATTAACCAGCAGTTGACTGAAGCCAGGGGTTTATTTTTGATACATTGACTTTTCTCTCTTTTAAAGTAAAATAAAATGGGGAACTACTATGCAAAATGCTCTGTATATATTGAACACAATATAGTCAATATCCTTTTAATAGGGGTGGTGATGAGGACGATTGAAAGCAGAATGAGTAGTGACCCCTGTGTAAAAAGAACGGCTGAAGTTTGTAAACTGGAAGACATTATGGATATCGTTCGTTCTGGCAGTACTATTCCGGGTCATTGGGAAACGATTATAAACGAAACATTTAAAGTGGTCCTGGAATCTTCATTTTCCGAAACATTCTGTAACATTACCGCAGAAATGAAACAAACATCAAAAGTGTATCATGTGCTCTCACTGTATGCTCTGTTTGTAGATGTGATGCATCTTTGTGTTGAAAACAACATACACATGAATATTCTGACTGAAGTGAAAAAACTCCACCAGGATATTTTCAGTAATATGGGGAATTCCAAGCTGGAGACGGTCCTGGGGATGCTACAATCAGTATAACTATTGATTTTTATATGTGTGTGAAAAATAAAAAATGTGTTTTTACATTTTAAAAACTGTTGTCTTCATTATTGTCACAGTTCTGTCTAAGTTTGGGTGTTTTCACTGGTCTCTGTTATGTTTTCCTCCTGTCGTTAGTGTCCCTGTGTGTTCTCCTCCCTCCTCACCTGTGTCTCGTTTAGCTAATTGTGTTCACCTGTGGCTCTTGTGTTTTTCTCCTCCCTCCTCACCTGTGTCTCGTTTACCGATTGTGTTCACCTGTGTCTGGTAATTAGCCCTCCCTGTATTTAGTCTTTTCTCGTGCTGTGTTCAGTGTCGGTGCTTCTTTTGTTGGTGACGGACTTCACCGGTGAGTGTTCTGTGTTTATCTGTATTCATTCCATTTTAGCCTTGAAATAAAGGTTTATCAAAAGTTATCTGCGCTTGGGTCCTGCTTCCTTCACTCAACCGTGACAGAAAGCACCGACCAGAGATGGACCCAGCAGATGACCCATTTGAGTGGGAATTACAGCATTTTTCATTTGCTTTGGCTTGCTGCTATGATTGGTGGAGGGGAGCGTCCAGTGTTCGGCAGAAGGAGGCCGCTCTGGTAGAGGCGCACCGGTTGGCTATGGAGAAACCGGACTTGGTGAAGTTCTTACCTGACTGGATGTTGAACTTCATCTGGGCGTGTGATTTCCAGCCTGCGGACTATAAACGTCTCGGTGTGTTCCGTCTGGAGTCAACCAGTGCTTCCGCCCCAGTTCCTGCTTCTGTCCAAGAGGCGTTTTCTGGAACTCGGCTGGCTTTTGGAGGTCCACGGAGCCTTCAGGCGGCTTCTAGGAGAAGGAGTCGCAAGTCCAGGCTAGCAATCCGAGCCCCAAGAGTCATGGTTCCGGCTACAGAACCGGCCCACACAGCCATAGTTCCGGCCCCAGTACAGGCCCCAGCAGCCATGGTTCCAGCCCCAGTTCTGGCCCCAGCAGCCATGGTTCCAGCCTTAGCTCTGGCCCCAGCTGTCCTAGTCCCTTCTCTAGTTCCTTCTCCAGTCCCACCTCTAGTCACTTCTCAAGTCAACTCCCCAGTGTCCTCTCGAGTTACCTCTCGAGTTCCTTCTCGAGTCCACTCTCCAGTTTCCTCTCAAGTTCCCTCTCAAGTTCCCTCTCAAGCCCTCTCTCGAGTCCCCACTCAAGCCCCTACTCATGTCCAGTTGGAGGTCCCGCAGACTACTCTCCTGCCGGGGGTCCTGCCAACCCTATGTGCTGTCCCGTTGGAGGTTCCGCTGGGGGTCCTGCCGGGGGTCCTGCCAACCCCATGTCCTGTCCCGTTGGAGGCCCCGCCGACTACTCTCCTGCCGGGGTTCCTGCCAACCCCATGTCCCGTCCCGTTGGAGGTCCCGCCGACTACTCTCCTGCCGGGGGTCCTGCCAACCCTATGTCCTGTTCCGTTGGAGGTCCCGCCGTCTACTCACCTGCCGGGGGTACTGCCAACCCTGTGTCCTGTGCCGTTGGAGGTCCCGCCGTCTACTCTCCTGCCGGGGGTACTGCCAACCTTTTGTCCTGTCTCGTCGGAGGTCCCGCCAACCGCTCTCCTGCTGGGGGTCCTGCCAACTCCTGGTCCTCTTCCGTGGGGGATCCTGCCGAAGCCTGTCCCGCCGGCTCCGGTTCCTGTCCGGCCGACACCGGGTCCTGCCCGGCCTCCGGAGCTGTCTGGTCTTCGCCCTCGATCCCGACCCTCTGTGAGCCGCGGTCTTCGTCCGCGGGCCCGGCCTCCTAACTCTTCCTGCCGCTGCCCTCGTCCTCGGGCCCGGCCCCCTGACTTTTCCTGCCGTGGTCTTCGCCCTCGATCCCGACCCTCTGTGAGCCGCGGTCTTCGTCCGCGGGCCCGGCCCCCTGACTCTTCCTGCCGCTGCCCTCGTCCTCGAGCCCGGCCCCCTGACTCTTCCTGCCGCTGCCCTCGTCCTCGAGCCCGGCCCCCTGACTCTTCCTGCCGCTGCCCTCGTCCTCGAGCCCGGCCCCCTGACTCTTCCTGCCGCTGCCTTCGCCCTCATGCTCGGCCCCTGAGTTCGCCCGCTGTGGCCTACGCCCCACCATGGACTCTGCCTTGCCACTAGGCCGTCCGCCCGAGTCCCCCTTCTCGGCTTCTGCCGTGCCCCCGGGCCGTCCGCCCGAGATCCCTTCCTGGTCCCCTACTGGGCTCCTGGGCGGTCAGCTTAGTCCCGTCCTCCGGACCCCCTCCACCCACCCTGGTGGCCTAGGGATACGTCCCTCCTCCGGACCCCCTCCACCCACCCTGCTGGATTTTTTTTGGATTTTTGTGTTGGGGTTTAGGGACGTCTGGAATCCGTCCCTTGAGGGGGGGGTTCTGTCACAGTTCTGTCTAAGTTTGGGTGTTTTCACTGGTCTCTGTTATGTTTTCCTCCTGTCGTTAGTGTCCCTGTGTGTTCTCCTCCCTCCTCACCTGTGTCTCGTTTAGCTAATTGTGTTCACCTGTGGCTCTTGTGTTTTTCTCCTCCCTCCTCACCTGTGTCTCGTTTACCGATTGTGTTCACCTGTGTCTGGTAATTAGCCCTCCCTGTATTTAGTCTTTTCTCGTGCTGTGTTCAGTGTCGGTGCTTCTTTTGTTGGTGACGGACTTCACCGGTGAGTGTTCTGTGTTTATCTGTATTCATTCCATTTTAGCCTTGAAATAAAGGTTTATCAAAAGTTATCTGCGCTTGGGTCCTGCTTCCTTCACTCAACCGTGACAATTATAGCAAGGGGAGTGTGTCTGATACATGTGTATTACAGTCCTTCACATGCACTGGTGTCTTCATTATAACAAGGGGCGGGATAACAGGGAAGATGTAGGATAAATGTGTACTGAAACGGGCGTATTATACACCCACAGAAACGCAGAAACACGGAAACACACAGAAACACAGAAACACAGACACACAGAAAACACCCTGAATCAAATCTAGAGACGACCATTATGAGTCAGATGCTTGACGAAATCTACTAAAACAAAGTACTTCATGGTAGTGGTCAGCTTTTATACACAAAAGTGTATCTTTTCAGTAACTTTCTCAGAGAATTTAAGCATAAATCTGTCAAATGTTCAAAACAGCCTTGTTTCACTGAAATAGCCCTCAAAATCACAAAAGGCCATTAAGAGTCAGATGCTTTATGAAATCTAATAAAACAGAGTACTTTCATGGTAGTGGTCTGCTTTTAAAAAGAAAAGTGTACCTTTCGGTAACATTTCTGAGAGAATTAAGCATAAATCTGTCAAATGTGCAAAGCAGCCTTAGGATACATGACAAAATGCCATTAAGAGTGGGAATCCTAACGAAATCTACTGGGGCGGAAGCACTGGTTGACTCCAGACGGAACACACCGAGACGTTTATAGTCCGCAGGCTGGAAATCACACACCCAGATGAAGTTCAACATCCAGTCAGGTAAGAACTTCACCAAGTCCGGTTTCTCCATAGCCAACCGGTGCGCCTCTACCAGAGCGGCCTCCTTCTGCCGAACACTGGACGCTCCCCTCCACCAATCATAGCAGCCAGCCAAAGCAAAGGAAAAATGCTGTAATTCCACCTCA
>CADEHL010001145.1:210937-251190 GCA_902827135.1 Harpagifer antarcticus | reverse complement strand
AATTGAAAATCGTCCAAACTGCACCAGACTTCAGACTATCATTAATGGTCCGGCCCTCAACAGCTCTATGTCAATTAGGGGATGTCATCATATGCCGTTGCCATGGCAACGCATCCCTCGCCAAAACACCTGGTGTTGTCGTAATTCAATGGAAAATCGTCCAAACGGCACCAGACTTCATATGATGGCTCCTAGTACAGCCCTCAACAGCACTATGTCAATTATGGGATGTCATCATATGCCGTTTCCATGGCAACGGATCCTTTGCCATAAACTACGGTGTCGCTGTAACTCCAATGGACACGGTCCCATCGTCCCCGAATCTTCACTTTTATATCACCGGTACATGCCTCAACAGCTCTACGTGAAAGTTCTTCCTCACCATGCATCTCAGTGCTTTCACCACTCTCATTTATTAACCATACTGCAGTGAGAGTTGCCAAAGAAATGTCGTTGTGCTTTGTATGATGACAATAAAGAAATATTCTATTCTATTCTATCTGATCCCTCTTAGCTTCTTTTGCAAGCTCTTGCTCTCGTCTTTTTTCTGACAAGAATCATTCATTAAATCCAGATGCATAAACACTCCAGACAGTGTTTACATGAGTACAAACTGTTTTTCAGACACACACACATTGGTATGCTACCAGACCAGTGTGTACACCCATTGCTGAGAAAAGCAATGCATATCTAATTAGTTCATAATGCAGGCTGAGCTAATAAAATAACATTCAAGGAGATAGGTAAGAAGAGAAATCGACATTTAACTATTAAGAAACAAGAGGAGAAGCTGAAAACGTCCCAATTTATACCACAATATACATGTTATATATTGCAGTACAACAATAGAGTTACATTTAGGACAATCTGCACAATGACTACTTTTACTGTCGCTACTTTAACTATATTTTGATGATAATACTTTTCTACTTTTACTTGAGTAAAACTTTTTTAATGCAGGACTTTTAACAGATTATTCCATTCTGGTACTTCTGCTTTTACTCAAGTACAAGATCAGAGTACTTATATTTTTACTTTTGCTACTTTAACTATAATTTGATGATAATACTTTTCTACTTTAGCTTGAGTAACATTTTTGAATGCAGGACTTTTACTGTAACAGAGTATTCCCACTCTCTGGTACTTCTACTTTTACTCAAGTACAAGATCTGAGTACTTCAACTTTCTGCTTCTCCCACCTCTGCTGCAAATTGTTTAGTTATTCTATATATAACTTCTGTATATTACTGCATTGTGTTGCCTCTACAATGACAGTAAATTGATCCGTCAGCTGATTTAACTTAAAGCTTAAAAACCGGGGAAAGCCCCAAAATAAATCTATGTTCCTTTACTGAGGAAATGGCAGATCAATAACAGTGAAGTGCAGAGGTGGGAAGTAGTGGAGTACAAATACTTCGTTACTGTACTTAAGTACATTGTTCTGGTATCAGTACTTTACTCCACTACTTATTTTTCTGACGACTTTTTAATTTTAATTCTTACATTTTGAACCCAAATACCTGTACTTTCTACTTCTTACATTTTGAACCCAAATACCTGTACTTTCTACTTCTTCCATTTTGAACACAAATACATGTACTTTCTACTTCTTACATGTTGAACTCAAATACCTGTATTTTCTACTTCTCTCATGTTGAACTCAAATACCTGTACTTTATACTTCTTCCATTTTGAACACAAATACCTGTACTTTCTACTTCTTCCATTTTGAACACAAATACCTGTACTTTCTACTTCTTACATGTTGAACTCAAATACCTGTATTTTCTACTTCTTACATGTTGAACACAAATACCTGTACTTTATACTTCTTACATGTTGAACTCAAATACCTGTACTTTCTACTTCTTACATTTTGAACACAAATACCTGTACTTTCTACTTCTTACATTTTGAACTCAAATACCTGTACTTTCTACTTCTTACATTTTGAACCCAAATACCTGTACTTTCTACTTCTTACACGTTGAACTCAAATACCTGTACTTTCTACTTCTTACATGTTGAACCCAAATACCTGTACTTTCTACTTCTCACATGTTGAACACAAATACCTGTACTTTCTACTTCTTACATGTTGAACTCAAATACCTGTACTTTCTACTTTTTACATGTTGAACTCAAATACCTGTACTTTCTACTTCTTACATGTTGAACACAAATACCTGTACTTTCTACTTCTTACATGTTGAACTCAAATACCTGTACTTTCTACTTCTTACATGTTGAACTCAAATACCTGTACTTTCTACTTCTTACATGTTGAACTCAAATACCTGTACTTTCTACTTCTTACATGTTGAACCCAAATACCTGTACTTTCTACTTCTTACGTGTTGAACTCAAATACCTGTACTTTCTACTTCTCTCATTTCCCAAACAGCTGGTTCCTTTAGTCTGAATGTGTGTTTGGTGGCGTGATCATTATTCTTTAGAGTCATTGCGTGCCTATTGATTTGAACACGATCCGTGTATCCATCATTTCCTGGTCTTCTCTAAAGAAGAGGGACCAATGGAAACGTTGTCATGTTGCCGTTGTTCAGCATGGAAACATTCATTAGCTAACAATGACATTATTGTTCTATTAATATAAAGGGAGGTCAGGTACTCTTTAAAACAGCTGCTAGTTATGGGTACTTTTTACTGAAGTACATTTCAAAGCCTCTTTACTTTGACTTGAGTAAAGAAGTTTAGTCTTCTACTTTCACCAGAGTATTTTAAACACGTGTATCTGTACTTCTACTTGAGTAAAGTGTACTTTCCCATCTCTGGTGAAGTGTCTGAGGGGTTTTGAGGATCAGGTTGAACTGGAGAGTGTTCCATCTTTACTTGATCTACCTGTAGCTTCAGGGTGAAGGTAATCTTCTATTGATAACAAACATCTGAAGACTGTTTTGGTGATACCGTAAATGCTTGGGGTTAAAGAGGATAATAGAGTATATAATAGTGTGGATGACAGTTAGGAAGGAGCAGTAGTTAATCCGCCCAAACTACTCCGACAACATACCTCTCATTCATCCGCCACTCCTCTTCTTCACTACTCGACATAAAGCTGCATGCTTCTGTTCCAGGTGTGTCCGTGTTATATTAGATTTTGTTTATCTTGCACATGCAAATGGAAAACTCTGCACAGCTCCTCGCTCAGGGACGCCCGGCCTGTAGAGAGAGGAGGACACACAAAACACAAGAGACTTTGAATACTCTGAACAAAAGGGAAGAACAACAATCTCTGCCAGCGTTAGAGGAACCCAAAAGACCAGGATAAAGAAAATATGTATCACGCAGAATATTATATTTGCATGTCACTGAAGTCGAAGTAAGGCAAGTGTATTTATATGGCATATTTAGACAACAAGCCAGTACAAATGCTTCACAAAAACATATCGAGAGATTAAAACATGATGCAAGAGAAACATATTATCCAGTTATCTTTAGATATTGGGGGAAAAGTCAAAAGAACAAGCTCAAATAGAACAAGACGGATATAAAAGTTACAGTGCAGTGTTTGATATGAATAGGTATATTTTTGATTCAAAGAAGTGAGAGTTGCAGCTTTCTAGGAGTTTGTTCCACATATATACAGTAGAGGATAATAATGAGTTTTCTTACCAAGTAAATGTTGACATTTTGAAAAGCATTGTATTTAATTTCCCTGTATCTACTGTAGTTCACCATCATGAGTACATTCAGTTCTCTATTTGGTAAACCAATAATTCTTCATAGTCCTTTACATATTTTGACACCTTTGTAGGGTCTCTCTCTGTGTGTGTGTGTGTGTGTGTGTGTGTGTGTGTGTGTGTGTGTGTGTGTGCGTGTGTGTGTGCGTGTGTGTGTGTGTGTGTGTGTGTGTGTGTGTGTGTGTGTGTAATGGACCAAACCTTGCATTAGCATTTGTTCATCGTTTTACTTTTTGGGAGATCTCAAAGCACTACGTTGGTGTGAATACAGTTGGGCTGCTTTTAAGCGTGAAGAGAACACAGGAAGGAAGTTGTGAGTTATTTTGATCTCGTTCTCTTTAAGTTAAGTTTAAGGCTTTGTATTATACATGACATAAAACACACACACACAGAGACCCTGGGTTGGGGAGATTCTCTGCCGCCGTTCCGCGGTCCAGCCCCGTTGCCCACTGAACTGCACTTTTTAACCAGTCTCTTTAAACAGTCTTGTTCTAACAGAGCTTTTAAAAGGGTTTATGTAAGGTCTTTGTAGGGCTATGTTCAACACACTCATTTACCGAGAGCCAGTGCACCACGCAGGGCTCCATGACCTAACCAAGTCTTCACCCTAAAATTAATGATTCTCCTGCGGACCTCCATTTTGTCCCATAAGGGGTAGTGGTGGTCTAATGGATAGTGAGGAAGGTTGTGAGTTCAAATCCCGCCAGGAACACCACCACTAGTGTGCCCTTGAGTAAGGCACTTAGCCCTTAGTTACTCCAGCGAGAATGTCCCTGTAATTCGTCATTGTATGTCGCCTTGGATAAAAGCGTCAGCTAAATGAAATGTAATGTCCCCACACGTGACTTTGTAAACAGATTTAGGTCCCCACTAGTAATGCTAGGTCACATTGTGTGTGGGTGTGTGTCTGTGTGTGTGTGTGTGTGTGCGTGTGCCTTGTTAATTACAAAGTCAGGAGAACAGTGGAGAGCAGCAGGAGGTTGTAAACACACAGCAGGGAGTCACGCAGTCTCTGAATGACTCATTTACATCCTAACAGGCCTGTATTAGTACTTTGTAAAGTACTCTGATACTGCGGTTGAACTGCAGTATCACAAATCATACAAGGATCAGTCTCATTGTCTGGCAGTTTGTGAACTTGTAAAATCAGGTTTTTCTTGTCTTTGGAAAAGCCAAAGGACCTGAAACAAAAGCACAAATATTGACAACAATGATCATGAGATCAAATAGCAAAGAAAGACCCAAACTCCCCTGAGGATATGTGTACAAATACATCTTTTACACCAGAAAAAACACATAGTACTATATAACTTCATACTAGGTATTAGGGAGGTGGTTTCTTGTGTTTTTCCAGTAAATAAATAATCACCTTTTTTAATTGACTAAATGACGACATGCTGTTTTTAGCTGTGCAGTCTTTCTCATTGTAAGGTGTCTCAGAAGGTGCCTTATCATAATATTGTTATTGTTATTCAGGCTTATATGAACCATATGTTTAAAATGATGGATATGGAGATCAGTGGTCCTAAAATGGAACGTTTTCTGTTTGCTCAAATATCCCGTTTGCTTTGTAAACTATTTGATGTGGTCTTGTATTTCATTGTTGGTCTAAAACGGCAAGAGTGTGTTTCAGAAAAGGTAGTTTCTTTCAGAGGACACGTTACGTTCTCCTATCAGGTTGCATTACTTCTACATTGGGATACTTATTCGGTTGCTGGTGACACTACTATTACAGGTACTGGTAACGGAATACCAATTTTAAACCATCGCTCCCAATCCAGGGGGGCTTGTTTTTTTACTGGATGGAGTTAAAACTAATTCACTGTTGACTGCTGTGTTCATCAATGTTTATTTTTATAGCCCAATATCACAAATGTTACCTTTGTCTCAGTGGACTTAACAGTTTGTACAGAATATCAGTATGACAATACGACACCCTATGTCCTTAGACCCTCTGTCCTTAGACCCTCTGTCCTTAGACCCTCACATCGTACAAGGAAACACTTCCTGAGCAAACCCACAGTTTAAAGGGAACATGGGAGAAACCTCAGGGAGAGCAACAGAGGAGGGATCCCTCTCCCAGGACGGACAGACGTGCAATAGATGCCATGTGTAAATTGAAAAGATAATACATTTGCAACATAGGTAGTCCAAATGTTTGGAAATGCATGTGTGTATAATAGGAAGATGAATCCACGAGGATATCCATCCAGGACCTATGATCCAGGACCACAGCCACGACTCAAGATCCAGGGCTCGCGATGCAGGACACAGGACCACAGGATCATCCATGACTCCGGATCCCAGCATATATAGACACCAGAAAGAAAGACATGTGGGGAAGCTGGGTTAATCGGAACATGGGAGTACACAGGTATAGACAGAGAGAAGGAATAAGTAAGATGTCCCCCGACAAACTAAGCCTATATCAGCAAAACTAGGGGCTGAATCTAATCAGCCCTAACTATAAGCTTTATCAAAAAGGAAGGTCTTAAGCGCACTCTTAAAAACGGATAGGGTGTCTGCCGCCCGTTCATCCAGTGACCAAACGATTTTTACCCGTGCAGCATTCCTTGTAAGGTGTCATCTCAAAAGGTCCCATCATACTTTTGTTATCGTTACCTCAGACTTTTATGAACAAATACGTTAAAAATGAACAATAGTATGAACAGTTTTCCTAAAATGGAGCTTTTTCTGTTTGATCAAATATCACTTTTGCTTTGTAAACTATTTGATGTGGTCTTGTATTTCATTGTTGGTCTTACCTGCAAGAGTGACACACATTCATGTTGTATTGTTACTGGTCTGCATCCCCTTAACAATTGTATGTTTTGAGCTGTACTGTACTGTACCCAATATACAAGCTGTTAATAAACTTTTCAATCAATCAATCAATCAAGACTTATATGAACCCATACGTTTAAAAATGACATCAAAGTCAACTTTATTGTCAATCTTTCCGTTTGTGTGTACAGACAGAGAGATCGAAATACCGTTTCCCACAATCCCAAATACAAAAAAATATATATATAAAAAAATATGTATACAAATACCTACAATAAACAGACACACATTTAGACGTAAATAAAAGCACAACAGTCAATATATACAAAATAACAGACACTTCAATATCTTTGAGAAATGTACATTAATGCAAGACTGTCCATAGCAGCGTAACAAGTGTGTCCTCTCCTTCGTCACCCATTTCCTAAAAGTATCCCCGCACTGTTCTCCAGAGAGTAGAGAGACGAATTTTGAGGAGCGAGAGAGAAGAGAAGTATGATCTGAGAGACTCTGTTGAGAGAGACGAGAGATGAGAGATGGAGAGAAGAGGGCGAGGGAGAGGGAGAGAGAGAGAGGAGGAGAGAGAGAGAGAGAACCGGTCCGACAGGTAAAACGGAGGCACGAGCCCGACCTCTCCCTGGTTGTTGTCACCGTTATTTCTGACGCGCATGCGCGGTGGCGCCGTTCCTGCTCTTTCAAATGCATTACATGTGCTGCTGCTTTCGACCCACCTCCGTCCGGCTTTGTGGTGTAGTGCGTGCGTGGTGTGATCAGGATACCAAACACGGTTTTTTTTCTCCCCCAGGCACACACACTACGTTAGTTCAGTCGATGTGGGAGAAATCGTTCTTCACCTTGTCCGACTGCACACTGAGCGACTCACTGTCGGACCAACGCTCGTGTTGTTTAATTACTAGGAAACCAAATCGTTTAAAGAAAGGTGTGCTACTGAAGAAAAAAAAAAGGTGATTAAAAAACGACTTGCGAAACGAGAAGAAAGGTGCAGAGGAAGAAGATTGGATCGACACCTTCCATTTTTTTCTCTTCCAACTTTGGAGTTTCCTGCTTTTGTAACTTTTGTCACACTTCTTCAAACATTCCCCAAAAGACTCCCAGAGCGTTAATTAAACATGCCGAGGGCCTTTCTGGTGAAGAAAGCCAATGTTTCTCCGGGAAAGCGGAGCTGGGGCGAGCTCCCTGACTATGATCGAGGCGACGTCTACATCCCAGGTGAGTCCAAGCTGCTGGGATGACACACATCTGCTGGTTTAAAGCCAGAACAACATATTTGGGTGCTTTTTACGCACGGGTTTGTTGGTTTCTAACGGGTTTGGACACACTAGGAATGTGTGTGTGTGGATGAGGGGAGGGGGTTGTGATTGTAACGGGGAGGCTGCTCTCCGGGGACACCGAATAACGGGAAACACAGCGGGCCGTGAACTACACACTCTCCTGAGTGTATTTCCTGAAGTCAAGTTGCGTTTGTTTAACTTAAGGCATATTTAACCCTCATGTTTAAACTTTGATCCGCGTCAAAACATCATGTTGAACCTCACTGAATCCACTTTAAAGTATTTCATTATTTACAGTTATTGTTTAAGCTCTTATAAAACGTGTTATGTCACCACAAAAGCATGTTTGCTTTTCTGTTTTCATATGTGTGGCTATCACAAGGCCCGTTGCTTTTCACACATCGACCTTCAACCCCTGATTACAGCTGAGCCCTGCATCCATATATAAAGCTTTAGGTAAAGACAAACGAGTTTATTATTGTTTGTTTATTATAAAAGTATCGGTAAAGCCATGTATGGTTAAGTTATTTCAAACGAATTTTGGTCCACTAAGTCATTTTCTATTGTTTTTCAAACACATTTCGGGCCATAACAAACTTTAGTAGTTTTAGTAGTAGTAGGCCTACTTAGTTAGTTGTTTGGCTTTTTCATCCTTAATGGCGTATTTTAAATTATTATATTTCTCATAAAAATGGAGATTG
The DNA here is from genome assembly GCA_902827135.1 of Harpagifer antarcticus. Taxonomy (NCBI): domain Eukaryota; kingdom Metazoa; phylum Chordata; class Actinopteri; order Perciformes; family Harpagiferidae; genus Harpagifer; species Harpagifer antarcticus. Next base: position 242,715 of record CADEHL010001145.1, on the reverse strand, counting down.
CTTGTCTTTGTAGAGTTGTACACATCTGGTGATTCAACTAATTTACGACACTGTGAGTGTTAATAGAGAAGCATGTGTGGCGTCCCAAGTGAAGCACATTGCTGCTAAAGACACACTTTAAAGTGGTTTGCTTACTTCTTATTGGAGTTTTAGGTTAAATCAAGTGAGAAGTCTTCCCAGCTTGTTTGGATCTCATTGCGGCCCTCGGGGAATAACGTTTTTCCTAAATTGGGTGCCACAGCAGAAACATAACAAGAGCTGACATGTTTGTAACTGTCAATCTGAGTTTAGTTTCGCTATTTACCCCGTTATATAAACGAAGCCCACCTCTGTCCCAACTACTCCTCTCCAGAACAATCTCCATTGTTGCCATCGGAGGGTTTTTTATCGTAAGATCACGTCGGTTTCAGATAACAAATAACGGACTACACCCTAAACCTCTCTCTTTCTCTCTCCCCCTCCCCCCTGTCTCTTTGCCTCCACATCTCATCACCGTTAACTTGTAATCATTGACTTGTACATCCTCTCTGGTGTTTGCACCCGGAACATTTTTAAAGAACTGTACCCACTGCAGCTATACCTTTCAAGGGGGTGTCAATAGAAAAAGAACCATGCCAAAATATATATCGCAATCGATGCATGAGGGTATTTCTGGAGTCACTAAAAGCGTATGTAAAGCGTTTTGAATCTAACTTTACACACCGAAAATAAACTATTCTTAGAGCGACGTTTACTTACGTTACTCGATAGATTTCTGTTAATATTTTTCTTTAAAATACCTTTTAGTTTGAACACAATACAAATGCATTTCAGTGCGTATTACGCAGAACTAAGACTGCACTTAAAGCCCCGAAACTGTCTCACCCTTAGTTCTCGGTATGTGCCGTTACTTGACGTACCTGCCTGACTTGTGTGTGGGTGACTTAAGGACACACACACACACACACACACACACACACACACAGACACACACACACACACACACACACACACACACACACACACTCAGAGGTATGATAATTGCAGTCAGAAACAGGCTTGTTGAATACTTTTATGGTTTACCAGTTTGTGTGTGTTTGTGTGTGTGTTAGTGTTTGTGTGTGTGTGGGGGTGTTAGTGTGTGTGTGTGTGTGTGTGTGTGTGTGTGTGTGTGTGTGTGTGTGGGTGTGTGGGTGTGTTTGTGTTTGTGTGGGGTTTGTTTGTGTGTCTGTAGGAGTTTATTTGTATCTCCTAATCCACAACCATGTGCTGGGGCCTGTTTCTGAAGAATCATCAGTCTGAAATCAAACACTAACTCAAACACACATACCAGGTACCTGAGATTTCAACATTAGTCAGAATATTTATTTGTTTAATTAAGAACGACGGAGAAAAAATTATAATTTAAATACACGGGGGAAATTAAAAGTTATTAACATCACTGTCATTAATGCATACAGCTCTCAGTTCAGCTTTTTAAGGATAGTATTACAACGTTATCTGTGTGGGATCATCAGGGCTGCGTGATTTAACAACATTTGAACATAAAATAGTTAATGAGGACATATAATATATACATTTTTAGTAAACAGAAGACCAGTGATAATGCCTCAATATCACAAAACAAATGGGTCATTTGAAATATGTATTTACATTGTATGTATTTTTGTACAGTTCAAAACAGATTTGTAATTTTCGGTCAGATTTTTGAACACAAAGATCCTGTGAATGTGTTTTTAAAAAGGAATAGTTTGACATTTTAGGCCCATTTGTTTTTTTGAGAGGATTGATACCACTGAAATGTATTTTTTTGTTAAAGATCAAGCTACGGTTAGCCTAGCTTAGCATAAAGGAACAGTCAGCCAGCTGTTACAAGTTGTTATGCTAAGCTAACTAGCTCCCGGCGTTAGCTTCATATTTCGCAATGAGAGTGATATGGATCTTCTCATTACATTTTTGAAAAGAAGGCAAATACACACAAACACACACAAACGAAGGCTCACACTGTGTTTGACAAAGTTATCTAACCGATTGTTGAATAGCGGAAGGAAAATATTAAAGAAATTCATTCAGACCAACAAAACTCTCGATAAAGGAACTTTCGTGGGTGTTTCGAACCCCATCACCCGACCTTCCAAATGCACACACACACACACACACACACACACACACACACACACACACACACACACACACACACACACACACACACACACACACACACACACACACACACACACACACACACACACACACACATTTCATTCATAGGGCAGGGGGAAGGAGGGGAGAACAAACAATACAAGATGAGATTAAATGTCCGGCCAGCAGCCGTCTCCACAGAAACACACAGAGGAACTGAGACAGATCTTAAGTAGTTAATTATCGTTTAAACAGTTCGTAACTAAAATGAATTGATCTGGTTTCAATAAAGTATGTTTCCCTGACATTCTTGTAGGACACACGGCTATTAAGACTTACTTTATTATAATAACAAGGATAATATTTGATCCGTTATGTTTGTAAAGTTAAGAACATGCCTGGATTCAGTTACACTTCCTGATAGATGGTTGAGTTACAACATGGTGTACAGCAACACACTTTGATAACGGTGTGTGTATATTCTGTTAGCTTAATCTTAATTGCCACAGTAAGAATTTCCATGTGAGGATAAAGACTTGTCACATAGACTGTCAGAATCCCGTTACCTCGGCTGCTCTCAGATCAGTTTCATGTCCCTCCATCTTCACAGCTCTCTGAATGACTCCATTTGCATCTGTATGAGTTTTATCTGATGGAGGCCGTGCAGAGGCCACACACACGCACAAAGACACGCACACACACACAAAGACACACACACACACTTGTCTATTTGAGAGTCAAAGGTTTCTATGAACCTAAATCCCTCTGTCTCCTTATCTAAAAAGTTATTTTTTAATATATTGTGCACACACACACACACACACAAACTCGCACACACACAAACTCTCACACACCCTGCAGAGGTGGATTGTTTGAGGAAGGTACAGAGCTGGTGCTGCAAGACTGTCTGGTCAAACGAGTCTAGTGTGTGTGTGGTGTGTGTGTGTGTGTGGTGTGTGTGTGTGTGTGTGTGTGTGTGTGTGGGTGTGTGTGTGTGTGTGTGTGTGTGTGTGTGTGTGTGTGTGTGGTGTGTGTGTGTGTGTGTGTGTGTGTGTGTGGTGTGTGTGTGTGTGTGTGTGTTGTGTGTTGTGTGTGTGTGTTGTGTGTTGTGTGTTGTGTGTGTGTGTGTGTGTGTGTGTGTGTGTGTGTGGTGTGTGTGTGTGTGTGTGTGTGTGTGTGTGTGTGTGGGTGTGTGTGTGTGTGTGTGTGTGGTGTGTGTGTGTGTGTGTGTGTGTGTGTGTGTGTGTGTGTGTGTGTGTGTGTGTGTGTGGTGTTGTGTGTGTGTGTGTGTGGGCTCCGTCTCCAGGAAATGCATGTAAATCAATGTAATGTCCCCTGAAGTGATGTATACATGGTGTGTGTGACATGTGAGTGCATGCAAGATGACTTGCACAAAACAATACGCCAAACGTGTGCACACCCACACCCAAACACACACACACACACACACACATTATTAGCCCTTTGTGTTTGCTAATTGAGGGATTGTGCAAATACGAAGCCGGCTGCACATCACCACGTTCAGTATGAAATCAATATTTACCTTAGTTTCTCTCTCCCCCTCTGTTCATATCTATTCAAACCCAGAGCTGTTAATGTGCCTTTGAACATATTCTCACTCGTGCCGTTATCATGTATTCTTTTCTCATCTAGAGAATTCTGCCAAATGTTGTTTCGACAATCAAACGTATAAATATTCCATTACAATCTTGGGAAAACAGAAATTGGGTTTTGTGATGGTTATTCCCGTTAAGAATGAAATAAATAAAAGAAAATATTATATAAAGATAAATTAACAAAGAAAATAAAGTAAAATGTCCATTAAAAAATTAAAATATAATAAAAACAAGATTAAATAAAAAAGAATTTGTAATAATGTTGTAATTTCTCAATGTATTGAATGTGACTTTGCAACGGACAGAAAGGTCACCGCCAACATTGTTAATAATCAGAATAGTTTTTAATGAAAGAAAGTATATTTTAAGTTACAAGAGACTTTCTTTGTTCTGTTTCTGATTTGATGTAAAGTGTGTTTGAGCACCAGGAAAAGCGCTATACAAATGTAATCTATTATTATAATCTGACCCTCTCTCTCTCACTCTCTCTCTCTCTCTCTCTCTCTCTCTCTCTCTCTCTCTCTCTCTCTCTCTCTCTCTCTCTCTCTCCCCAGTCCACAGGGTCCCTCCCTCCTTCCTGGTGGAGGTGGAAGCGAGTCCCGCCGAGGCCTTGCCGCTCTGCCTCACCAAACACTCTCTCTCCGACACACACCTCTCCGACACACACACACACGCCGAGCTGCCGTCCAGCACCGCTCTGGGCCGACATCCGGAGCAGTGCACCGACATCAGGAGGAGAGCTCAGGGGTCACCGTACATACGCTCCAAAATCAAGGTGAGGACACAAGGGGAGAGGACACAAGGGGGAGAGGGCACAAGGGGGGAGGATCCAAGGGGTGAGGGCACAAGGGTTGAGGAGACAAGGCGGGAGGACCCAAGGGGGGAGGACCCAAGGGGAGAAGGCACAAGGGGAGAAGGCACAAGGGGTGAGGGCACAAGGGGTGAGGACACAAGGCGGGAGGACCCAAGGGGGGAGGACCCAAGGGGAGAAGGACCCAAGGGGAGAAGGCACAAGGGGTGAGGGCACAAGGGATGAGGGCACAAGGGGTGAGGACACAAGGGGAGAGGGCACAAGGGGTGAGGACACAAGGGGAGAGGACCCAAGGGGGGAGGACCCAAGGGGGGAGGACCCAAGGGGGGAGGACCCAAGGGGGGAGGACCCAAGGGGAGAAGGCACAAGGGGTGAGGGCACAAGGGGAGAGATGATGTTGATATGAGAGAGAGTTTTTGTTTTGGTAGTTTTTTTTCTTCCACAAATGAACATCAGCAGCTCTTTAACTGCACAAGGGGTGAGGACACAAGGTGTGAGGACACAAGGGGTGAGGACACAAGGGGTGAGGACACAAGTGGGGAGGACATTAAGTGTTAATAACCCATATTCCTCCCTCTCTTCTCTTCAGGTGACTACAGGTGAGCTTCCTCCCGATCCCTCTCTCCTTCCTCTCTCTGTTCCCGCCCCTCCATCCCTCACTCCTAATGCCACGGTGATGCCCGTTGCCTTGACGACGACCTCTGACCCCATGGAAGCGGTCTCCATGGTGACCAGGTCGACAGGTCAGAGCTCCCCGACGGCGCAGTACATGTGCCAGGTGTGTAGTATTTTGATTGACATACTTCTGACCTGAGCTCCTCCAACAGAATCAGAAACAGGTTTATCAGCAGGTTGACACGTACGAGGAATTTGACTTGTTGTCATAACAGTGAAACAAAAATGAAAAACACAGATAGAGAACTATTTTAACATTAAAACATATTAAGTAACATAAGAAGAAATATAGTAAAATATAGCAGTGTTTAAAGGTCACCTAGCATGCTATGTTTAGGCAATAGCATAGGTCTCAGATACAAATAAATAAAAAATGTCTATGAAGTGATCTGCTCAAAATACAAAACAGATCATTCCAGCCATGCCTCAAATCCCTCTATTTCACTTCCTGTTTCAAAAGTGATGATTTTGGGATAAAGCTTTAAAAAATAATTGATAATAAAATAATAAAGGAGGGGTCTGAGCTCATGCGGGACCCGGCAGCTACCGTCTAAACTAAATGCTGCCGTGATGAAACGCCATATCGTGGATTATCAAGGATCTGAAACAGTCTGGAGCTCAAAGGCTTTCTCTCTTGCCGGTTATACCACAAGGTGAGTTCCTTTTTACTTCCTGCTTCTTCACACACATGCTCTCCAGTACAGGTTAGCTCTGAGTGTTAGCGATGCTAATGTAAACACCGACCATATTACGTCGGGCGTTGTTTCTGATAGCAACGTTTCTGATTGGGCCGTGGGTCCACATTTCAGATATTACGTCATATCGGACGCAAATCTGGATCAGCTCCGTAGTTCCCGTTTTTAGAGATTTGGGTACGGAGGAAAAGAGAGGGTTTTATTTCCTGACGCTGCGTGAGTTCCCCGACACACCGGGGACACATGTTGATGTATTTTGCATGATAGGTCCCCTTTAAATAGAAATAGAATGCAATAAAATATGGAATATATCAATGCAAAGTACAAAACAAAATAAAAAATAGTGTAAGAAGTCCATATACATATAAATAGAATACCGAATACATTAAGACTAAATTAAATACGGTTTATTGTGGTGATAACTATTTATATAAATAAGTAGATTGCAAGATGACAAACAGGAATGTTTATCGAGGCACTTTAAAAAGTTCAGGTGTTTAATAGTCTTATGGCCTGTTGGATGAAACGGTGCCTGAGGCTGGTGGTTTGTGTCCTGATGCTGCGGCACCGCCTGCCAGACGGCAGCAGACAGAATGTATATATATATATATATACATTTCTATGTTTCTATGTAATGCTATTCTTTACTTGTGCACCATGACACCAAGTGAAATTCCTCCGACCTGGTAATAAACCTGATTCTGAAAACAAACACGTGATAATTCATCAGTTTTTTGGAGAACATAAAGTTTTATATTAATTGTTTGCTGCAGATTTGCGAAAAGACCTTCCAGTACCAGCGCATGCTGAACCGACACCTGAAGTGCCACAACGACACCAAGAGACACCCGTGCCACTTCTGTGGGAAAGGCTTCAACGACACCTTCGACCTCAAGAGACACGTGCGCACACACACAGGTATGAACACACACATGCTCCCACACACACACACACACAGGTATGAACACACACATGCTCCCACACACACACACACACAGGTATGAACACACACATGCTCCCACACACACACAGGTATGAACACACACACACACACACACACACACACACACAGGTATGAACACACACATGCTCCCACACACACACACAGGTATGAACACACACACACACAGGTATGAACACACACACACAGGTATGAACACACACACAGGTATGAACACACACACAGGTATGAACACACACATGCTCCCACACACACAGGTATGAACACACACATGCTCCCACACACACACATGTATGAACACACACACACAGGTATGAACACACACACAGGTATGAACACACACACAGGTATGAACACACACACACACACACACACACACACACAGGTATGAACACACACACACACACACACACACACACACACACACAGGTATGAACACACACACAGGTATGAACACACACACACACACACACACAGGTATGAACACACACACACACACACACACACACACACACACAGGTATGAACACACACACACACACAGGTATGAACACACACACACACACAGGTATGAACACGCACACACACACACACACACACACACACACACACACACACAGGTATGAACACACACATGTTCCCGCACACACACACACACACACACACACACACACACACACACACACACACACACACACACACACACACACACACACACACACACATGTGCCCGCACACACACACACACACACACACACCACACACACACACACACACACACACACACACACACACACACACCACACACACCACACACACACAGGTATGAACACACACATGTTCCTGCACATAAACACAGGACAAAATGACTTTTTATGTCATTTCTTTAAAAATGCGGCAAAGAATATGTAAAATAAATAATAATATAAAAGAATACAGACCAAACAAATATTGAACTAATTAATTAAAATTATAATTAATATAAATAATAATCATATCAAGGGTGGATCCAAAAAAATACCAATATTATATTGAATAATATATATAAAATATGTTATCGTCAATAAAGACACAAGCTAACTGCAAAACAGTGACGCATTAAAGGGGGCTATAATACGTCCTTATAATCCACATCTTCCTGACAGGAGTCCGTCTTTTTTTGGTTTTGTAAACGGAAAAAATAGAATAAATAATAATAATTAAAAAAAGGCCAAAATAAATCATGAAGAAATAAATCGGATATATATAATAAAATGAATGACAGTTGTCCACCTCTTCTCCACAGGAGTGCGTCCCTATAAGTGCACGCTGTGTGAAAAGGCGTTCACCCAGCGCTGCTCCCTGGAGTCTCACATGAAGAAGATCCACAGCGTGGCGCAGAAGTACGCCTACAAGGAGCGCCGCAACAAGCTGTACGTCTGCGAGGAGTGCGGCCTGACGTCAGGGTCCCAGGACGAACTGGTCATCCACCTGAACTCCCTGCACCCCGACAGCGCCTTGCTCAAGGGCAAGGCGGCGAGGATGGCAGAGGGAGGAGGAGAGGAGGAGTCTTCTCCCGGATCTCCTCATGGAGCCGAGAGCGACGATACCACTGGGTCCGCTGGGCAGTAAGAGAAGAGGCGGGGAATCAGTCAACTCAGGACAAAATGGACACAAGTGACGAAAAAGGCGGGAGGAGTTTGTGTGTGAATGTGTTTCTGTATATATCACGATGACATGTGACTTTAACTTATATATATTTTTAAATGAGATTGTGGGGGAAAAGAAAAAGCTCATTAACATGTCAGTAATACCAAAAACTAAAGAATTCTGATTTGTATTGCATGTGAATATTTCTGGTGGGTGTGTCTGTACAGCGAGTTTTTCTATGAAAAGATATTCTGAATTAAAGGAAGTAATATATATCTAAAGAAGTCAAGCTGTGCTTTAAAGGGGCCTTATCATGAGGTGATTCGGGCACCTAGTTAGGATGCCACCTGGGCGCCTTCCCTAGGGAGGTGTTCCAGCCACGTCCAGCTGGGAAGAGACCGAGGGGTAGACCTAGGACCAGGTGGAGGGATTATATCTCTTCGCTGGCCTGGGAGCGCCTTGGGATCCCCCAGTCAGAGCTGGTTGATGAGGGGAAAGGAACGTTTGGGGCTCTCTGCTGGAACTGATACCCCCGCGACCCGACCACGGATAAGCGGGAGAAGATGGATGATATATTAGGCATATTTAAGAGCGTTTACCAACTTGAACTAAGCTCCCAATTGCTCAAATTAATAGGTTGTGGAACGGTAACAAGGAATATAAACCAACATGACATATAGAGGTTTAAATGATGTGTTTACAGAGTGACTTACATACATTCAGCACTGTGGACAATCCCCACATGAGCAATTTGGGGTGAAGTGTCTCAGGGACACAACGACATGCTGACTGCAGTGGGACTCGAACTCTGATTCGAAGTCCAGCACACTACCCACTGAGCCACAGCCTCCGCTAATGAACAATTAAACTCATGCCCTGCAAAATACATCAGTTATTTGAAAGCAAAGCTATTGGTAGAGTCTCAATGGATTATTGTTACTTAGGGTTTGTGTGTGTGTGTGTGTGTGTGTGTGTGTGTGTGTGTGTGTGTGTGTGTGTGTGTTTTCAGGGTGAGGTTGGATTCCTGGTCTCTGTCGGGTCTTGTTTTAGGAATCCTGCAGACGCCCTTCAGCCCGAGGAAACACAGTGACAGATAACGGTCCTGCAGGTTTACAGACTGAGTGCATTACAATGTTCTGAATGAAACCACTTCTCGGACATGACGGTATTTCTAAATCTTATAAAACACTTAGAAACTGCAAAATAATGTAGTTTTGATGTTTCTGTAAGCATTTATAAATCAATTGTGATGCATTAATGTGTAAAACATGTTTTGTTAAAATACCCCCTTGTTTAAGATGAGATGGATAATACATTGAGTTGCTTTAACTCAGCTTACCTGCTGGTCAGGTCAGTTTTAACTTGCCAAATCATTTTTCACATGTTAGGACACACACCTTAAAGGTCACTTAGCATGCTAATTTTAGGCAATAGCATAGGTCTCAGATATATAAAAATATATGAAAAATCAATCAATCAATGTTTATGTATATAGCCCAATATCACAAATGTTACATACAGAATATCAGTATGACAATACGACACCCTCTGTCCTTAGACCCTCTGTCCTTAGACCCTCTGTCCTCAGACCCTCTGACCTTAGACCCTCTGTCCTTAGACCCTCTGTCCTTAGACCCTCACATCGTACAAGGAAACACTTCCGGAGAAAACCCACAGTTTAAAGGGAACATGGGAGAAACCTCAGGGAGAGCAACAGAGGAGGGATCCCTCTCCCAGGACGGACAGACGTGCAATAGATGCCGTGTGTAAATTGAAAAGATAATACATTTGCAACATAGGTAGTCCAAATGTTTGGAAATGCATGTGTGTATAATAGGAAGATGAATCCACGAGGATATCCATCCAGGACCTATGATCCAGGACCACAGCCACGACTCAAGATCCAGGGCTCGCGATGCAGGACACAGGACCGCAGGATCATCCATGACTCCGGATCCCAGCGTATATAGACACCAAAAAGAAAGACATGTGGGGACGCTGGGTTAATCGGAACATGGGAGTACACAGGTACAGACAGAGAGAAGGAAGAAGGAAGATGTCCCCCGACAAACTAAGCCTATATCAGCAAAACTAGGGGCTGAATCTAATCAGCCCTAACTATAAGCTTTATCAAAAAGGAAGGTCTTAAGCGCACTCTTAAAAACGGATAGGGTGTCTGCCGCCCGAACACAAACTGGAAGCTGATTCCACTAATGTGGAGCTTGATAAGAGAAGGCTCTGGCTCCCATTGTACTTTTAGAGACTCTAGGAACAACCAACAACCCTGCATTCTTGGAACGCAATGCCCTAGTTGGACAGTAAGGTATAAAAACATGTCTATGAAGTGTTTTGCTCAAAACACCAAACAGATCATTCCAGCCATGCCTCATATCCCTCTATTTCACTTCCTGTTTCTAAAGAGCTGATTTGGGTATAAAGCTTTAAAGAGGAGGGGTCTGAGCTCATGCGGGACCCGGCAGCTACCGTCTAAACTAAATGCTGCCGTGATGAAACGCCATATCATGGATTATCAAGGATCTGAAACAGTCTGGAGCTCAAAGGCTTTCTCTCTTGCCGGTTATACCACAAGGTGAGTTCCTTTCTACTTCCTGCTTCTTCACACACATGCTCTCCAGTACAGGTTAGCTCTGTGTTAGCCATGCTAATGTAAACACCGACCATATTACGTCCAAAACAGTCGGGCCTTGTTTCTGATAGCAACGTTTCTGATTGGGCCGTGGGTCCACATTTCAGATATTACGTCATATCGGACGCAAATCTGGATCAGCTCCGTTGTTCCCCGTTTCTAGAGATTTGGGTACGGAGGAAAAGAGAGAGGCTTTATTTTCTGACGCTGCGTGAGTTCCCCGACACACCGGGGACACATTGGTGTATAAAAGACATCAAGAAGTGCCTGTCACAGCAGAAACATGCATAACACATTCCAGCTGAGTCAAGGAATAGGCAACACAACAACATGTTTCCTTTGAAGACATTCTAAAGTGTTCAAAGAAGGAAGTACTTTACAGGTAATATGTTGCAGGGTGCAGAGCCATGTTTACCAAGCTCTAACACACCTTGTGGACATTCAACAATACGATTGGTAGATCTAGGGCTTGTTTAAAAAGATAGGAAAAGCTGGAGATATATTGAGGTGGTTTAATGTCTTGGCAATAAAAGCAACATGTATTTTGTTCCCGAAAGATTAAAAAAAACAATGTAAAGGTACTGCTAAACTTCCCTTGGGATCATTCAAGTTATTGTTGTATTGTATATTGTTGCCTCTGACATGTAGTAAACTAGTATCTCAAAACTATGCAATACTTGAATAAATGCGATTTTTTAAATTCAATTAATTATTTTTACATTTGAATTGATTCTACAGAAACATTCTCACACAGGATGTAATAACATTCAATTGAAGAATATCAAAATAAAAATAAATTAAGGGGATTTTTATACAATTATATAAAGAATAATTAATGTCTTTAATTAAATAGAAATAATACAAAGAGCATCTTCACTTAAAAAATAAGGGAGATTCATCAAAACAATAAAACAAATATTTCCCCTTAAACATTTCGTGTTATTTTACTTAAGTTCATTTTTTAAAGTATTATTTAAGAATACTTAATCCTTATATTTAACCCTTTTAATACACATTTCACCACTAGATGTCACTGTTCACATTCTTTCCCCGTCTTCCACTTCCGGTCACATGACTGATGTAAACAGGAAGTCTTTGAAAATCAACGCGCCAGATCCAGCTGTAAACTCATCAGTGAAAGGTGAGCCTCTTTTTAACACTTTCTTAACGTATTATCTGCTAAAAACTCCCTACACGTGTTGCTTATATTGTTAAATAATGTGACTTTTACGGAAAAACCGCTAAAATAGCGAATGAGGGAGCGCTAACGTTAGCTTATGCTAGCTAACGTTACAGCTGTTTTAGCACCAGGCTAGCTCTGGTCAGCTACAGTGACATTTCTCTATGCTTTACTTAAGACACAGTACATTAAAATACTTAATTACAAGTAAAAGTCCTGCATTCAACATCTTAATTAAATAATAGGGAAACAAAATGAACAGCAAATGTAGTTTTAGTAGAACAGAAAAGTAAGCATAGTGCAGAAAAATGTAGCATTAGACTGTTTTAGACAAACACAGTTCTGATTTACTTTTTCTAAAATATTTAAATGTGACTCTTTTGTGAATAATTTTTTAGAGATGCATTTTGTTAAAGGTAGCTAAAGCTGTTTAATAATAGTAATAAAGTGGAGTAAGATTGCATGATTTCCCTTTTCAAGTTAGTGCAGTAGAAGTATGAAGTAGCATCAAATGGAAATACTCGAGTACAAGTACCTCAAAGCTGTAGTTAAGTACAGTACTTTTATTTTAAGTCGAGGCTAAAATGTACTATCTAAATAAACGTACCTTAGTTAATGTACTTAGTCACCCCCCCCCCTCTGCCCCCAGGTCCAAAGGGATGCCCGCCTCGCAGCAGGTCCGGTTGGGTCGGAAACGCCCCCTGCCCTCCTGCCCCAACCCTCTGTTCCTCCAGTGGCTCACCGAGCTGCGGGACGCCGCCAAAGAGAAGGGCCTGAAGCTGCAGTACGTCTACCAGAAGGTAAGACATCGGAACAAAGTGCTCAGGCCTTGATATGTCATGTCTTTATTTACTGTTAGGTTTTACAGTCATAGTAAGTAGTACATTACATGATTACATTACATTGCATTTAGCTGACGCTTTTATCCAAAGCGACTTACAATAAGTGCGTTCGACCAGGAAGACACAACCCTGAAGAAAACAGAATCATAAAGTACATCAGGTATCATAGAGCCAAACATTTGAAGTGCTACTCAACTGGCTATAGATAAGCCAGTCCTTTATTAGTATATAAGTGCCTTGTTAGTAATTCTATCGCTCGAAGTGGAGTCGAAAGTCCTGCATTCAAAATGTATTTTAAACATATTTACACTACCTCACCGGACATATTTTACTCTTAATTTTGTGTGTGTGACTGTGTCTGTCACGATCTGTGTGTCACTGTGTGTGTGTGTGACTGTGTGTGTGTGTGACTGTGTCTGTCACGATCTGTGTGTCACTGTGTGTGTGTGTGTGTGTGTGTGAGAGAGACTGTGTGTGTGACTGTGTGTGTGCCACTGTGTGTGAGACTGTGTCTGTCACTGTGTGTGTGTCACTGTGTGTGTCACTGTGTGTGTGTGAGACTGTGTCTGTCACTGTGTGTGTGTGAGACTGTGTGTGTGTGAGACTGTGTGTCTGTCACTGTGTGTGTGCGTGTGATAATTTCCTAACACAGACATTATTTGACCAGGTTTTCTTTGATAAAGCAAAAACATATACATTTTCAGAACTGCCTGTTTTCTAGTAATACTACATTATAGTTTTTAATTGTAATATCTGATGCTTTCATAAGTTACGTACACATATGGAAAGAAGAAACAGTTCTTCAAAGAAGTCATGCACTTATACGGCAAATCCTTCACAACCTTGAAAAAACATGAAAATAGTAAAAAAATTACATTTCTAAAAACACCAGGTTTATTTTTACTAAAAAGTAATTTTCTTCATATGATGAGCTGTGTTTGTTGTTCATTACGTTTCTTTCTAGACTTTTAACTTGTTGTTAAAGTCACAGGATAACACACATTATATGTTCTGCTTGCACACTTTGTCTTTCAGCCTGTGTAAAAGCGACCCCAGGTCCAACAGAAAGTGTCCACAGCAGACAGAGTTACTGCTTTAAGGTCACTGATGTTTGGTTGTAATTCACGTTTGCTTCGGTCTTGTCTTGCAGGCCATCAGCTCTTTGAACAAGTATCCTTTGCCGCTTCAAAACGCCAGAGAGGCCAAAATCCTGCAGAGCTTTGGAGACGGCATCTGTAAAATACTGGATCAGAAACTGCAGCGATATCTCAGTGAGAACGGTGAGAGACGGGGGGGTGGGGGGGTTCAGGATTACATGAATTCACTTACAATACAAGACCATTAAAGAAAGACCTGCCTGCATTGAGAGAGGGGTGTAAATACAAGATGGGGAACTCAGTGTCTCTCTCTCACTCTCTCTTTCTACACACAGCAGGCTGCCCGTGTAACAGCCTCATCTTTGTCAAACTTTCTTATGTTCTTTCTCTAACACGTAATGAAGGTTATTAAGCGTTTTAGCTCCTGTGTTGTTAATATTGACGCCATTTCCTTTATGAAGTAAAGCAGCCTCCCTGTCTGTGTCCTCGCGCTGTCCTCACATCCCCGGACCCCCGGACTCGGAGGAGCACAGGGATGTCAGTATTGTTTATGAAGCAGGGTATAGAAAGTACATTATTGAAATGAAAATACTATGTATTTAATTTTCCAAACAGTGAGCCCCGCCCTTCAGAAACAGAGCGGAGGACAGAATGTGAATGCGCAAAGCAGTGGACACTAGAGCTGCTCGATTATGGCAAAAATCATAATCTCGATTATTTGGGTCAATAATTGATATCACGATTATCCATTTACTTTGAAAACATCAATTTATTGGAGAAAAACAATTTGAACAGTATGTTTTTAACAGTTGATTACCCTGAACTTTAAAGGTGGGGTAGGTAAGTTTCAGAAACCGGCTCGAGTGCACTACAATTTGAAAGTACACAGCCGAAAAGAATCCGCCCCTTCCTTCAGACTTCCTTACAGAGCACCTCCTCCAACACACACGAACCATGACGTCAGCAGGCTGGTGAAAGTGGCCGCCTGTTGCTGGCGAGTCATTGAAGTACTGCTGCAATGCACGCCCAATGAGGGCACGAGACAGACAGGGCGGCAATCCAATCCGTTTAGCCGGGCCGGATTGGTTGTACTTGTTACAGTATTACGGCTTCCACAGATGACATTTTTTTATGGATTTTTTGTCAAAGCACTTCAGATATTCATTGCTATCGGGATGTTAAGAGCATTCCATGGAATATAACAACAAGTGTATCTCGAGCCGGTTTCTCAAACTTACCTACCCCACCTTTAAGTATAACTCAACTGAAATTAATAATAATAAAAAAATAATCTTTATATTTAGTTGTTTTCGTAATCATTGCAAGCCATAATCGTAATTGCGATTAAAATACGATTAATTGAGCATCCCTAGTGGACACTGAAACATGCACATACATTGGATAAATAACACAAGCGTTTAGTTTATTTAACAAAAGAGCACACGGAAAAGTGACCGTAGATAGATTACTGCAGTTGCGATTTGGCCCTATATATAATATATATTAAAAACTGAGAACATATAAGATAGCTAAAAGAGAATAGATGGGTAGCTTTACAAAATAAATAAAATTCGTATACATAAAAATGTCATTATAATTTCTCTGCACTACTATGAGTAATACCCAAAGGCAAAGCTAGGAAACAAATACTAAGATGGAATAAAATGTAACACAAAAGCAAATATTTTCCCTAAAAGTCTTTCAATGATAGCCTGAGATTTCTTCTTGGATCTTAAAGACAAAGCAGTCTCAAAAGTCTTGAAGTTTACGTTCTAATCTGTCTTTGTTTGCTCTCTTTACTTTTCCTGTAGGACCAGACGCTCCGATCCACTCTCTCCCTGAAGGAGCGCCCCCTGCTGGGCGACAGGACAACAACAGCCTGGATCCACCCAGAAAGGTAGATGGAGTGTGTGTAGAAGTGTGTGTGTGTTCATCTCACTGTCTAAAGACACAATTTCATGGGGAAGAAATCCCAATAATAACATCTCAACATGTCTCTGTGTGTGTGTTCAAGTGTCTCCATGTGTGTGTGTGTGTTCAAGGGTCTCCGTGTGTGTGTTCAAGTGTCTCCATGTGAGTGTGTTCAAGGGTCTCCATGTGTGTGTGTTCAAGGGTCTCCATGTGTGTGTGTTCAAGGGTCTCCATGTGTGTGTGTTCAAGGGTCTCTGTGTGTGTGTTCAAGTGTCTCCGTGTATGTGTTCAAGTGTCTCCGTGTGTGTGTTCAAGTGTCTCCGTGTGTGTGTGTTCAAGGGTCTCTGTGTGTGTGTTCAAGTGTCTCCGTGTGTGTGTTCAAGTGTCTCTGTGTGTGTGTTCAAGTGTCTCCGTGTGTGTGTTCAAGTGTCTCCATGTGTGTGTGTGTTCAAGTGTCTCTGTGTGTGTGTTCAAGTGTCTCCGTGTATGTGTTCAAGTGTCTCCGTGTGTGTTCAAGTGTCTCTGTGTGTGTGTTCAAGTGTCTCTGTGTGTGTGTTCAAGTGTCTCCGTGTGTGTGTTCAAGTGTCTCCATGTGTGTGTGTGTTCAAGGGGCTCTGTGTGTGTGTTCAAGTGTCTCCGTGTGTGTGTCATTCACCCTATATGTCATTGAAAACCTCTTATTTGTGACTTATTTTGTTGAACTTTCCTTGTAGAAGAATGCAGCCGGGGATCAAGGGAAAAACAAAGGGGGTGGGGGGGGGAGGAAGAAGAGGGAGTACGTACCCCAGAGACGGTCTGGAGGCTACGCTGTTCTGCTCACACTTTACAGAGTGTCTCAGGTACGCCTTCCTTCATCACATCTTCACAAAATACCTCCATGTTTTGCATCGTGGCTCCATTTGATGTCTCTCTCTCCAGATCCCAGGCAGCAAAGGCTACATGTTTAGGATGGAGCTCCAAGCAGAAGCTCAGCAGCTCTGTGATAAGTCCTTCTCTGTGGTGAGTGGAGTATTCGTTACAACAAGTGCATTGAAACCTGCCTCCCAAATAAATTGAGGATTTTACACGACTAATGATTTTAAACATGATTTCATATATTTGAAAATTATCGTTTTGCTTTCGCTAAGATAAAATAGTGGCGTAGCAACTTAACTTAAAAGGATGACGGCACTAATCGAGATGTTCTGGTGCATAACTGTCAGTCTTTTACCTCCTTTTATTTATTTTGACATTGTTAAACACCAATATGTAGAAGTATTGGATCATTGCGTGTGGCCTGTAACAGTTTAACACGGGTAGACACTCTGAAATGACCACGAAGCATTATTATGACACACAAGTTTTATTTATATCGCACTTTTTCAAAACGATTTTTGGTCGAGCCAAAGTCCTGTACATACAATCAAAATACTTTACAATATAAACACTTTACAACAGCACAAATAAAAAAATCACACGTTAGGGAATAATTCTGTCTTTACTTTAGATATTTAACCTTATTCTGTGTGTTGACATTTACGACCATCCCTGCTTCTAATCTCCCGTAAGGAATGTGATAATGGAGTCGTATGTTGATACTACCAGGTTTTATGGCCTGACCTGGCGGGCACAGGGGGGGTTTACGACTGTGAGAACGCTGGCTTCTAAGCACCACGGATGTCAGAGACATCTCCATTATTCCCAGGTGTTCACGTACCTTCCCCCAATATGTGGGTTGACTCTCTGTAAACTAGTTAAAAGGTCTACCAAGATGCGAGGCGTATTAGATTTGACATGGCAACCCACCCGTGCAGTCAGAACCTTTGACTGTGTGACTTGTGATGTGAATTTCTCCGGCCGATGCTTCTATTAAAGATCCGTGTTTGACATCAAAGCTCCAACTCTCCTCTTGTCTCTGAGTCCTGACTTTCCATTGCTGCAGAAGTTTCCCTTACAACACACAGGGAAATGTCAGGAGTCGTGCTCCGCTCAGACTAGAAGGCCAGAGAGAAGAAGTGAGTCTTTAGTGTAGATGTAAAAACCCCTAGGGTCTGGGCCGACCTCACATGGCTAATATTAGTCATATGTGCAGTAAGGTATTCTATGCCAATACCAAATATCACAATAGACTTATTATGTTATTACTTATTTCTTTTTATATTGTTTTTCTCACAGAAAATCATTTATGACCCGGGGGGTATACTACGAAGCAGGATTTTCTCTTAGAGGCTAACTTCAGGGAAAACTCCGGCTTTCCGGTCCTACGACGCTGGTTCTCTTTTTAGCAGGCTAGATCTCCATGGTAACTTATGCTGTGCGGCTAACCTCGGGAGCAGGTTAGGTTGCAGGCTAACGGCTCAACTCAGTGAAAGCACCGCCTGCTGACCAATCAGAGCTCAGTGTGCGCAGTTTAAAGCGATCAAGTCATATTACAGGAGAAAGGAAATACAGAAAAGGGCTGCGCTGTCAGTAAGCTTCTCCATGTTTGTGATTGGTCGAATGCTCCAGATACCACCACTTTCATGTGAACGCGCACCTAACTAGATAGGGCACGGCTGGCTTGAGCGATCCACTTGATAACCCGCGTCGTAGGACCGCTTAGCGAGAGCGCGTTTGTTTTGGATTAGGCCAACCGGCTAACTCAAACATATCCAGGTTAGGTTGAACCGGCTTCGTAGTACAGGCCTCTGCTCTATCGAAATCAGTCGGAAGTCGCAAAGTCTCATTTCAAAATAAACGTGGATTTGCGTAAAAAAAAATAGTTGTTCGGGTGTTTTGTTTGATTTTAAATAAACAAAGTGTTGGCTTTCAGAATATGAAACTTTTATTTCCAAAATCACACGATAAATACATGTTTGAAGCTTGTAAAGGGAAGACGACAGCTCTCCCTCGCCACTCTGCTGTTCAGCAGCGTCACCCCCCCCTCCCTCCGCTGACATTATGAATGTAAGGCCTGGCAATTGTAGCTTGCTGGTAAAACATGTGTAGCCCCTTGATGCCATGCTAAGACAATCTTAATAATGTTTTAAAGTTGAACCGTTGAACCTAAATCTCTTCGTTGACATCATCCAGATTATTTAGCAGGAGGTCATTTTCCGCTTTCAAACCATCCAAGTGATCGAATGTCACCACATGAGACCGACCCTTCTTCAAAACTCCAAACTCAAGGATTCTGAACCGCTGTGTTTCTTTCCCTCAGCGGCTCATCACACATAGACTGCAGGTCGTTCATCTTTTCCTGCAGGGTTTTGTTCTGAGAACGACCCTTCCTCAAAACACCAATCTGTAGGTTAGGATCCACGAGATCCTTCGCCATGGCGGCACTATCACACCTCAAGGTCTCGTTGGATGCATTCAAAGCCTCGTACTTGATCATGAGATCCTTTTCCTTGTGAACCTCATTGGCCATTTATTGAGTGATATGACGGCACAGGGTACCCTGATCAGAGCGTTCTGAATATTTGTATTTTAATTCAGTTAACTTTTATGTGTCTGTAGCCAGATCTGGGCAGTAAGTACACGGCCTGGTCTTCAGTGAGCACTCTGATCCAGAAGAACCTGGTGATGAAGACCCACAACCCTGCAAGGTACAGAGGAAACACACACACACACTCGATTGATTGACACACGCATTATTTCTGTACAATTTCAGATTCAGAGTGTTTTGAAGTGGAAACGGGGGCTTCTCTTTCGTTTAAATGGAGTTCGCTCTTCCTCCCTCTTCAGGTATTCTCTGACAGAAGAGGGTCTGGCTTTAGGGGAGCGCCTCGAGTCTTTAGAGGGAACTAAAGGTCCAGAAGGAGACAGAGAGGAGGCCAGGAGTGAAGGAAACGAGGAAGAGGAAGGTGGCCCGGGGATTGTGGACCTCACTGTTAGTGATGATGACGAAGAGGGGAAGGAAGAGGAGAGAATACAGTGAGTGTGCTTCAAAACTTCTGGGACGTATCATTATCAAGTAACTCTACTCTGAAATGCATTTAAGTCGCACCTTTATTTTACTTTTGTCATATGTTGTATAGACTAAGTGTTTAGAGACCATTTAAAGATTCAAGATAACCTGGTCTTGGTTCAGACCATCGTAAGTCCCAGCCTCCTCCAACAACTTACGACATAAAATACATGAAGTCTCCAATTGTAGATGTGTAAGTAATATATATTTAAGGCCGAAATATCTCCATTATGTTTTCTGATTGCACTTGTGTTGTTGAACTGTTTGTAAATACACTAAAAGGAATTGAACCGTCTTTTTCCAGACCTGCCGAGAGGCCGACCGCGTCTGCTTCCCAGCCGAGGGCTCTCGTTCCTGGGATGTTCTTTTCAGGGAAACCCCAAAATGTACCGAGCAGAAACCCAAAGTCCTGGAGTCTCCTTCCCGGCTCCTACGAGATCATCCTCTGTGTGGACTTCATTGAGACAACGGGGTAAGACCGCTGTATGTTTGAAACTGTGTGTGTGTGTGTTGTGGTGTGTGTGTGTGTGTGTGTGTGTGTGTGTGTGTGTGTGTTTCCTGAACGGTCGGTGTGTTTGTGAAGCGGAAGCAAAAACTGCAAGCAGGATCTGGTCAAAGAGCTGCAGAGGAACGGAGTGACGTTCGATGTGAGGAAGCTCAACGTGGGAGATTTCCTGTGGGTTCGCTCGGGAAAGGTCGCGCCTATTCAGGTAACACAACGTCAACATGTGTCCCCTCTTCTTCATGTCTCTTCTACATCAACATGTGTCCCCTCTTCTTCATGTCTCTTCTACATCAAAGTGTCCCCTCTTCTTCATGTCTCTTCTACATCAACATGTGTCCCCTCTCTCTTCATGTCTCTTCTACATCAACATGTGTCCCCTCTTCTTCATGTCTCTTCTACATCAACATGTGTCCCTCTCTTCATGTCTCTTCTACATCACATGTGTCCCCCTCTTCTTCATGTCTCTTCTACATCAACATGTGTCCCCTCTTCTTCATGTCTCTTCTACATCAACATGTGTCCCCTCTTCTTCATGTCTCTTCTACATCAACATGTGTCCCCTCTTCTTCATGTCTCTTCTACATCAACATGTGTCCCCTCTTCTTCATGTCTCTTCTACATCAACATGTGTCCCCTCTTCTTCATGTCTCTTCTACATCAACATGTGTCCCCTCTTCTTCATGTCTCTTCTACATCAACATGTGTCCCCTCTTTTTGATCCATTTCTATAAAAACCTGTCTGAAAATGAGCTGATCAGATTTTGGCCACTTTATGATGTCATAACGATGCTTTGTCTTGTGTAACCATTAGCCAATCAGCAACCAAGGTTCTGCAATGTCCCCATTCTTTTTAATAAATTCCAACTCGTAATCATTTAGTTTTTCTCTGACTCCAGGTCAGTTGCGGACCCCCGTTGGCCGTGAGCTCGTCCTGGATTACATCATCGAGAGGAAGAGGATGGACGACCTGTGCGGCAGCATCATCGACGGGCGCTTCAGGGAACAGAAGGTGAAGAAAATCAACTTGAGTCTTCTCCGTCATGTACTCCGTTAACCAGAGCCCTGCATGCTGACTTGAAATGGCTTGTTTTGCCCGACAAATGGTCAATAATCCCAAAGATATCTCCAGTTTATTATGAAATGTAGAAATGCAAG
Source organism: Harpagifer antarcticus (assembly GCA_902827135.1). Lineage (NCBI taxonomy): Eukaryota > Metazoa > Chordata > Actinopteri > Perciformes > Harpagiferidae > Harpagifer > Harpagifer antarcticus. Next base: position 220,943 of record CADEHL010001145.1, on the reverse strand, counting down.
AAGATTATCATATTTAAGATTAGATACACCTTTATTAATCCCCATAGGGTTATTCTATCGGTAAAGCAGCAACAGGTACACGAGTGAAACGCGGAATATATCAAAATAACAATATAATAATTCGGTGGAACTGTAAACATACATACATATATGGATACTTAAAATGTATATACATGTCTGTCTTCAAGTGCATGTCCAAAAGTAGGTACATAGGGTGCGTCTCGTTAAGTTTTATATGCAAAAAAACATTTTCCATCTTGTTATAAATTTGAAAACACTAATTGATATTCTACGATGCTGTTAATCAAATTATTGAAAGTGTGTTACTGTGCACAACGAGAAATGTCCCTTTCTTCTCCTCGTCAGTTCCGTCTGAAGCGCTGTGGTCTGCGTAACCCCTGCTACCTGGTGGAGGAGTGTGGGAAGGCTGCCTCTCACCTGAGTTTACCTGAGTCCACGCTGCAGCAGGCCATCATCAACACACAGGTGAGAGAACACACACTCACACACCTGCATGGTGTTGTCACGATACCAACATTTTGGTTTCGATACCAAGTCAAGAATTGCGATTCTTTTTCGATACTTTTCTTAGACAACGGGAAACAGTCTTAATGTAATTATTGTATTATCATTTATAAACAACTTTTTGGTTTTTTCGCTTCTGGCGTCTTTTTTGTCAACAAGCCGAGGCGCAGCGGCAGTTGCACTCCCACTTGCAGCCATGCTTCTCGCTTTCTCACATGCTCTGGCAGCTAGAGCATGCACGAGAGAGGGGAGGGACTTAGAGCGTGCTTGAGAGGGGAGGCACTTAGCGCGTGCACGAGAGAGGGGAGGCACTTAGAGCGTGCTTGAGAGGGGAGGCACTTAGAGCGTGCACGAGAGAGGGGAGGCACGCTCTAAGTCCCTCCCCTCTCCCGTGCACGAGAGAGGGGCGGGACTTAGAGCGTGCTTGAGAGGGGAGGGACTTAGCGCGTGCTTGAGAGGGGAGGCACTTGGAGCGTGCTTGAGAGGGGAGGGACTTAGAGCGTGCACGAGAGAGGGGAGGGACTTAGAGCGTGCTTGAGAGGGGAGGGACTTAGAGCGTGCTTGAGAGGGGAGGCACTTAGAGCGTGCACGAGAGAGGGGCGGGACTTAGAGCGTGCTTGAGAGGGGAGGGACTTAGCGCGTGCACGAGAGAGGGGCGGGACTTAGAGCGTGCTTGAGAGGGGAGGCACTTAGAGCGTGCTTGAGAGGGGAGGCACTTAGAGCGTGCTTGAGAGGGGAGGCACTTGGAGTGTGCACGAGAGAGGGGAGGGACTTAGAGCGTGCTTGAGAGGGGAGGCACTTAGAGCGCGCACGAGAGAGGGGAGGGACTTAGAGTGTGCTTGAGAGGGGAGGCACTTAGAGCGTGCTTGAGAGGGGAGGCACTTAGAGCGTGCTTGAGAGGGGAGGCACTTGGAGCGTGCACGAGAGAGGGGAGGGACTTAGAGCGTGCTTGAGAGGGGAGGCACTTAGAGCGCGCACGAGAGAGGGGAGGGACTTAGAGTGTGCTTGAGAGGGGAGGCACTTAGAGCGTGCTTGAGAGGGGAGGCACTTAGAGCGTGCTTGAGAGGGGAGGCACTTAGAGCGTGCTTGAGAGGGAGGGACTGCAGGCACGGCTGCAGTGCAGGGAGTGGAAGCAGAGCGCTGAACACACACGACTCTTATTAAAACGGCGCTTTCTCACCGGAGTACTTTCCCCCGTCATTTTTAAAGTACCGATACTAATGAAACGGAGGAATCGTAACGTTTTTAACGGCAGGGTATCGCGGTACCTTTCAAGTATCGGTACACCGTGCAACACTAGCTCCTCTACCGCAACAAGTGGACATGGAGAACTACCTGCTGCTAAATCCACCGCGGGGCATAAACAGAAGGGCAACCATGGCAACCATGCTCGGGGGTCTTCTTCGCTGCTTTTGGTGTATTTTGTGGCAGAAGTACAGCGCCACTTACAGGCCGGCATGTGTACTGCAGCGTCTCCAGCGCTCCAGAGCGATCTCGTGTGAACGCAAGACTTATTTGATATCGTATTCGGTTCGTATTCGGTTAGTTTGCGTGTAAATGGAGTCTTAATGTGCACTGCATTAATCACAAAACAAGATTTGCTTGAGTCTCTGATGTATACATGTTGTCTTTTGTGTGTGTGTGTGTGTGTGTGTGTCAGGTTATTGATCGCTTCTTTGTGAAGAGAGTCCAGGATGTGAGGGAGTCGATGGCCTACCTCACCATCATGACTCGATACCTTAATAAACTCTACCAGGTAAAAGTTTAAATACATATGTTATAAAAGCAATACATCTATATGTTCGTCCCAAAAGATAAAACAATTACGGTAGGGTTTATGTCCTTATAGCCTTTGAAGCCTTGTTCTATAAGGAAGTGAGTATAGGGGTCTAAGTCAGCCCCAAAACAAGTGGAATAGTTATGATAATAAACTTTTAAATCTGTGTTCCAGAACTGTACGCTGACGTGTCGCTCCAGAGAGCTGGAGGGGGATGAAGAGGAAGAGGAGAGAGGGACCCCCCCCTGCTCTCTTATCTCTTTTGCAGAGTTCAACCACGGGGCAATCAAAAACAAGGTGTGTGTGTCCGTCTATTTGCTTTTGCATTTAAAGAAAGACTTTTAGCAATACCTGTTTTAATTTCCAACTACCCTGTTGGTCCATAATCTATTCTTTACAATTCTTTATTCAGAAGACAGTTGAGAACATTTCCCCAGTTACAGGGAGTAGTAGACATTAGCAATAAGGGAACAGTATCTGATGTGCATCTTATACAGAAAAACAGAAACATGGTTGTGGCACCCAAGGCCCTGCTCCAGAAGGTTGGTGACTTCGTCCTTGAGGTCGACGGCTGCTCCATCTCCCCTTCTCCTGAAGCCCGCAACCTGGGTGTCATCCTCGACTCCACCCTTTCCTTCCATTCCCACGTCAAATCTGTGACCAAATCGGCCTTTACCATCTAAGGAACATTGCCAGACTCCGACCGTCACTCTCGGAGTCGGTTGCCAAAACCCTAGTGCATGCGTTTGTCACCACCCGCTTGGACTACTGCAATGGTGTCCTGTTCGGGGTTCCCAACAAAACCCCGGACAGGCTCCAGTATGTCCAAAACTGTGCTGCTAGGGTACTCACGTACACAAAGCCGTGGCAGCACATCACTCCCACCCTCACCCACCTACACTGTTTGCCGGTCAAGTCCCGCATATCTTACAAAGTCCTCCTCCTTACCTACAAGTCCCTCCATGCCCTTGCCCCCCAGTACCTATCGGACATCCTTCACCCACATGCCCCACCCCGGAACCTGCGGTCCTCAGACTCTGGCCTGCTTACCACCAAACTGCGAACCTTCGGGGAAAGAGCCTTCAGTGTGGCAGCCCCCACCCTCTGGAACGCTCTCTCTGCGGAGATTCGCAACATCCCCACACTCGACGCCTTCAAAGGGGCCCTCAAGACCCATCTGTTTGGCTTTCGGCCCCTAAATCGATCTGTTGTTCTGTCTGACTTTTGTTTTGTTATGTTTGTTTTTGCCCTATTACTTGTAAAGCGACCTTGGGTCCCTTGAAAGGCGCTATATAAATCCTAGCTATTATTATTATTATTATACAATGTTCATGAACTTAATACAATAACGGAAGGGATGTCTCGTCACTGAGGCATACTTGTCAAACAAACAAGAAATTACAATATTTTGCTAATTAGACCAAGCAACCTTTTTATTTTGGTGATCGAACTGTTTATCAGCTCATCGGTTCATAATCGATTTGAATAAATAAATCTCCCTCTCAGAGTCAGACGGTGAAAGAAGTGTTTGCCCGGCAGCTGATGCAGGTGAGCGGACTGTCGGGAGACAAAGCAGCTGCTATACTGGAGCTCTACAGCACCCCACTCAGGTAACACACATTCTGATACGTCACACATCTCACCTGTTCAAGTATTCCTACCTTTCTTTCCTGGCAATGCACTCAGGATTTCCTGCAGCAGCAACAAAGGTGTTACGTATACAAAGAACGAGGCAGTTAGCACTAGCAGAGATAGATATCATGGAAGCTAAACTTCACCTGCTGCCCGTCAAATACCGTATCGATTTTTAGTTCTGACTCTCCCTCCAGTTTCAAATCACGTCTCTTCACACCCCTGATCACATGACGCATCTTCTGTCCTTAGTCATTATATTGTCCAGCTGGTTTTTAGTTTTGTGTGTCTTGTATGGCGACCTTGAGAGCCTTGAAAGGCGTCTATATAAATAAAATGTATTATTATTATTAAAACATTACATTTCAAGGATTCAAAGGCTTTATTTTTCATATCGCAAAACTACATAGTAATCTTAAGTCTCATGCTCCTCCTCCAACAGTATACCCAGCATGAAAGAGTCAGACATGAAACCCAATACAATAATGCAATACACAAAATGGGACAGGTAAGTTGAAGGAATATGAAAATGTGTTCATATAATAAAGAATAAGATAAAAAACAAAACCTCATTGAGTTCAGGACGTTTGGGTAATTAAAAACAAGGTTGAAACATGAGGGTATACTTCGCGTCGGGCCGAACCACGCCCCTTAGCTGTGATATAATGACCATATACCACGGCCTGAAGTGAGCTATTGCTTTTATAAAACGGTTACCAAGTGTGGCAATATGAAAGAAGAATACACACTCTAATTTAAATAGTTTTATTAGTAAATAATGATGTTCAAAATAAAATAGTCCCTCCGTTGCCTTCTGCACGAAACATAGTGCGAGGTGGTTGCTATGCAACAACACTAACAGCTAGCGAACATATTAGACAGAGAGCGTTGATCCATTATTTGGCTATTTATTTACATTAATGTGTATGTTGCCGTTTATTGTGCAGCCACTGAAAAACTGTCCAGCATCAGTAGCATGGCTTACGAGGTTACTTGTATAGGCTGAGGTTGTTCTAGGCTGTTGCTTGTCTTGGTGAGAATATTGCTCCACTTTCTCCGGTCCCCGAGATTGGGCTTCCTGTAGCTCTGGAGAGAGCTTTCGCACCTGTGGCCACTAACGGCCATCATGTCTCTGCTTTGTTTCAAGACCCGCATCAGAAAGCTTTCGAATGGTGCTACTTCTCCAGTCGGTACCTGCTCTTCACGTAGCTCTGCATGTCGTCGTTTAGGTGCTTTCTGGAGATAGGCGCTGCTCAATCCACTCCTCCATAGTAAGACCCCCCCGGAGGTCCAAGTTAACCTTACATGTTTCCATCTTAAGCTTTGTTAGTTAGTCAGTTTCGTAACGGACGTAATGTAACAGCTGTAACGGTTGTAGCTTTTTCTCAGACGCGGAGGGATACTGACTTGTTGTGAAAAGTACAATTCTACCCGTGATATACGCTCAGTATATCACGGCTAAGAACCAATCAGATTGCTTGATTTGACTTGTCCGTTTTATAAACACATTTTTATGCAAACTCTCTTATATTCATGAGTACAAGACATTGCGCTACTATAAGATATTGTTGATATTTAATTCAAATCTTTCTTCCTCTCTTAATCTCAGTCTTCTGACAGCCTACGAGCGATGTGCAGGTGAAGCTGATAAGGAGAAGCTCCTCTCCTCCATCAGATACGGGAAGCTCAAAAGGTTTGGAGTCCAACTGGTTTCATATTTCTCCCAGCATGCTCTAATGTAGTATTTGTTGATAACAAGTTGAAAACCTGAGTCAAAGTACTGTGGCTTTTACTCACAGTTCAGATACAAATTGACGTAATGGCAGTACTGTAAGAAATTGCAATTAATTCACATTTAATTTTCCCTTTCTTCCAGGAACTTGGGTCCAGCTCTGAGCAGAACAGTTTATCAGCTGTACTGCACTCGGGGAGCACTGACGTAGCTTAATATAGTTTCCATCCCTACCTTACTTGAATTAAACACATTTTAGGATGGAAACGTCCTTTATTATGTAAATATTGACATGCTGCTAAGTTCTCATCACCGTAACATATTGGTACTTGTATGAAGAATTTCACAAACGCCCCCTGAAACTTAAATAAAGTTTAAGATTTTTAATAGTATTTTTGTTATTGCATATGGATGTTTTACACTACAGGTTGTGAAGAAAGCACTGTGGTAAACTTCTAGACAGTCAGAAATGAAATAAAGAAGAATATTTGTATTTGTTGAACCCTCTGTACTTTTCTTTGTGACCCCTGCTTTAATTTTTACATTTACGCAATGGACTATTTGTTCAAGACGAGATGACTTTTACAGCACTTTTCAGCGACAAATGCAAAGTACTTGACATCAAAAGCATTGAGACAACGTTCAAAAACGTCCCAAAAACATTTGATAAGAGGACGATTAAATGCAATTAAAAAAAACAGTCATTAAAAAGTGAAGAAAATAGACTAAAAATAGAAAATGTAAGAATGTACATATTATACTATTAAACAAGGTAGTGGTGGGAAAGGTTTTTAAATTCCTTACTTGAGTAAAAGTACTAACACCACACTGTAGAAATACTCAATTTCAAGTAAAAGTATTGAAGTACGATAAGGGAATTGTACTTAAAGTACTCGTGTTTTAAAATATTTTAAAGCGATAACAGCAAATATTCACATTTAAGAAGCTGGAATTGTGAAATATATTTGAACAAAATACTTCTTATGGGTTTAGTTTTTTGTATTTTAAACGTGTTTCCTATATTGTGTGTGTCAACATCTGATTTTATTAAGTAACTAGTAAATAAATCTGTATAATAAATGGAGTAAAAAGTATAACATTGCCTCCCAACATTAAGTATAAAGTAGTATGAATTATATTACTCGGGTGTGTGTATGTGTACTTGAGTAAATGCACTTCGACCACTGAAGAAAATAGAAATGGTAACTTTAAAAGGACAAGGGATAGAACATGAAAATAATATTTTATAGAATAATACCGGTATACAATGTACATATAATAATTATTAATAATAATACATTGGATTTGTATAGCGATTTTCCTAGACACTTAAATGCATATTTTAATTAAATATAATAACAACTTTGAGCCCCCCCCCCCGGGCTGCCCTGTGGAACACATCGAACGAACCCCTCCGGTTCCTCCTGCATGACGTCACTGGCTCGGCTCAGCTCGGATCCGTCCAGAGCAACATGCAGGATGGCGACCAGTGTGGAGACAGCCGCGGAACACGAACGCATCCTGCGGGAAATCGAGAGCACCGACACCAACTGTATCGGACCGACCCTCCGGTGAGTAAGATCCACCACCGGCGCTTCATCCTGATTTTACCGCGGGGAAAGCAGCTGAATCCCGGCGTCACTCGGCTAGCTGTGATTAGCATCAAGTTAGCAACTCAAAACTTTAACTGGCTGTGTGTCCATTATCGGACAGCTAGCTGCGCTGACTTTAGCAAACTTAAAGTCTAGCTGATTCACATTAGTGTCACTGGTGTGTAAACATGCATACTGATGCGTGACTGTCTAACAATGCACACCGGACCATTTCCTTTTATGTTTGTTGTCAAAGTTTGTCAACTTAGCCCAAAAACATTGGAGCAACTTAAGCTAAGCTAACCAAGCTAACTAACTAATTGACATTCTGCTCACTGGTGTCAGAGCATACAGTGGGAGAAGGGGGTGTTTCTGGTAGCTAAAAACTGCCTTATTTGGTTGAAAGCCTCTTCTATTTGTCACCAAAGTTTGATACTCTATTTGAAAGAGTTGTGTTGGCTATTTGGCATGCTAGGTTGTTAGCAAAAGCCAAGATATATATCAAGGAGTGTCAAGTGCAGCTGCCTGTGTGTGTACAAAATGAATGAGTGGGTCATTTGCTCTGATAACACCTCATTATAGTGCACACAGAAAGCCACTGGTTGGTGTCTGTCATGTGCTTTGGATGCTCATGAGTGTTGCTTAATAATTTAGTGGAAAGTGCACTCACAGACTGAATGACTTTTCTGTTTATCTGGGTGTCTGTGCCAGGCTCCATGGTTTCACATCCCATTAGCAAGTAGGGGGAGGAAGCGGCATGACTTCAGCTGTGTTTAGACACTCCCAACACACAGAGGAGACAGTCTAGTTAACACTTGTGTTAGTGTATTTAATTTAGTTTATACAAATAATGGAGACATGCGAAATCCCAATAAGCTATAGGAAGCTTAAACAAAGGGGCATAACGTATTTGTATTATATCTCATTCATACATATGGGTTTGAGAGAGTTCACGTGTCATTCAGAAACATTACAACCGTAACACTGTAACTACTCTAACCCTTAATGGTCTAAAATATTTAATTCAAAAGCAGGTTTCATTAAAGCATCTTCTTAAAAAACTGGTTCCCTCTCAGAATAAACCGTGTCCTTGACCAGCTGTCTTTGAACTGTTTGTCCAGAGCGGAAATTGATAGTGAATGAAAAGGGAAATGCAGCAGGAACTGGACTATTAAAGGCTTGTAAACTGTGTGTGTGTGTGTGGGTGTGTGTGTGTGTGTTCCTATGCAAGTGTGTTTTATTCTTGTCCCTGTGTGTGCATCATTCTCTCCTAACAAGACCTATTTACGCTTGTTATTGAGGCCAATTACTGTGTCTGATGGGAGGTTAGTGAGCTCTCTCTGTGTGTGTGTGTGTGTGTGTGTGTGGTGTGTGTGTGTGTGTGTGTGTGTGTGTGTGTGTGTGGTGTGTGTGTGTGTGTGTGTGTGTGTGTGTGTGTGTGTGGTGTGTGTGTGTGTGTGTGTGTGTGTGTGTGTGTGTGTGTGTGTGTGTGTGTGTGTGTGTGTGTGTGTGTGTGTGTGTGTGTGTACTGCCTCGCCTCGCTCACGATCAATTTGTTATATGACTTGACAACTTTGTGTGACACCTCTGGCTGCCACATTCTCCTCTGAGTGTGTGTGCTGTTGAATACCTTGAGCGGGCAGCAAGAATATATTTTTCCTACACACACACACACACACCAACACCACTGTGTGATGTTTCACCTCTTCCAGCTTCCTGTTTGTCGCAGTATTTCCATGGCACAGTCACACACACTTTGAATAAAAACACCATCTAAGTGTCGGTCTCATTATGAGCTATATTTAGTCCAGAGGGCGGAGGGTTGTTCAAAAGAGGGTTTTATGAGGAAAAGACATCAGACAAAGAAACGGTTATTCCCTATGAATAGACCTACGATGCTTTTGTGATTCCTGTTATGATGAACAAGTGCTCTACAAAGATAACACGTTCTGGTTGCTCTGCTGCTGTCGGTGTGCGAAGCCAACGATAGGAAACACATAATCATTTGTGTTGGCACGGATATTATTGTTTGGGCATCAGATTTCCATCAGGCATCTTGTCTTGTCCTCTGAGCAACACCGGCACTAGAGTGAATGCTCGGACACACAGGTGCATTATTAATAACACTGCAAACACTTGGCCTATCTTTGTCTAATCAGCCCCATCTTTGAAGCATTCGTGATTTGATTATTCAGCAGCCTTCAAATCTTGCTTAATAGTGACTTCCCCGGGATCAAGTTGTGTGTGTGTGTGTGTGTGTGCAAGTTGAGGCTGGTTGTAGCATTCCTTGTTGAAATTATAATAACTCAGCAGATCAGACATGAGCAGGACAGACAACTCCCTCGGGTTACACACATTTTAAATAAAGTCTTCTCAGTAAAGCAAGAGCTCAGTTATCAGTACAGACAACAAATCAGAGCAATGACTGTACTTACTGTACACACACACACACACACACACCCACACACACACACACACACACCCACACACACATCTCTGTCAGGTCATATTGGTGTCAAATTTAAGTTACGTCATCACAAAAAGCTATGCACTTTTGAGTAGGGCTGCTCCATTAATCGTATATTTTTTTTTTCTGATTGGTTTTTCAGTTGAATTGTTCTTAAGGTTCAGGATAATCAACTGTTAAAAACATTCTGTTCAAAATGTTTTCTCCAATAAATTGATGTCTTCAAAGTAAATCGTTTTTAATAATCGTGATTTCAATTATTGACCCAAATAATCGAGATT
>CADEHL010001145.1:97500-210837 GCA_902827135.1 Harpagifer antarcticus | reverse complement strand
TTAATGATAGTCTGAAGTCTGGTGCAGTGAGTTGGACGATTTTCAATTGAATTACAACAACATCGTATTTTTTGGCGAAGGATGTGTGACATGGAAACGGAATGGGTGAGATCTCAGATTTCACGTAGAGCTGTTGAGGCATGGACCGGTGATATAAAAGTGAAGATTGGGGGACGATGGGACCGTGTCCATTGGAGTTACAGCGACACGTTGTTTATGGCGAAGGATGTCGCCATGGTAACGCCAAATTAAGTAACATCAGATTTGACCTAGAGCTGTTCAGGGCCGTAGTGTTAACCATCATGTGAAGTTTGGTGGCGTTCTGAGAATATCAGTTTGAGTTATGCCATCATTGTGTTCCATGGTGAGGGACCGCCTAGCATCGAGCGAACGCGAACTTTGGCGCTAAACACGGCTACGCCGTGCGAAAGAAAAAAAACTTCCGTGATAACTTTAAATTGCCCATGTCTCGAGAAGCTACCCGACGTATTTCGAGTCGTATGGACGAAGTCCCTAGGAGAAGATAGATTTGTACGGAGGACGAAAAACGCGATAAATCGCGTTTTTCCGACATAAAATTCAAAATGGCCGACTTCCTGTACGTTATTTTATACCCCTCCAAGAGGCTTTTTTGTTCGTCTCCGCACTCTAGATATGCATAGCAAGTTTCGCTTGTTTACTGAAAGTTAAAGTGGGGGGAGTTTACATTAAAACGGAAGTGGGCGTGGCCTACGAAATTTTTGACGCAAAGTTCGGAACCAATTACACATCGCAATTTTCTGGGAATGTCATTTTCGAGCCTGACCTGAAACCTGAAAAACAGGCTTGGGCCTAACAGGGCCTAACTGATATACAAAATAAAATAAAAAATTGCTATTCTATGACTTTTTTATTTGGCTATTTGTATACTTGAAATCTTTATTTTCTGTTATTGTGAACTTCACCAAAATTATATATTCTTTCCATATGTAAATTGGTTCCGCCTTTGTTTGTTTATGCAAACCTTTTTTTTGTACCCGGGGGGTGTATTTCGCTGTCGCACGTCGGAGTCCAGCTTCAGTTAGCGTTGATTACATTACATTACATTACATTTGGCTGACGCTTTTATCCAAAGCGACTTACAATAAGTACATTTGACCAGGAAGACACAACCCTGAAGAAAACTGAATCATAAAGTACATCAGGTTTCATAGAGCCAAACATTTCAAGTGCTACTCAGCTGGCTTTAGATAAGCCAGTCCTTTATTAGTATATAAGTCCTCTGTTAGCAGTTCATTGTTAGTCATTCTATCGCTCGAAGTGGAGTCGAAAGAGATGAGTTTTCAGTCTGGAAGGTGTGCAGCTTTCTGCTGTCCTGATGTCAATGGGGAGCTCATTCCACCATTTGGAGCCAGGATAGCAAACCCAGTGTTTTTGCTGATGGGAACTTGGGTCCCCTCGCAGCGAGGGTGCAGCGAGTCGTTTGGCTGATGCAGAGCGTAGTGCACGTGCTGGGGTGTACGGTTTAACCATGTCTGGATGTAGGAAGGGCCAGATCCATTCGCAGCATGGTATGCAAGTACCAGTGCTTGAAGTGGATTCTAGCAGTTACGGAGCCAGTGGAGGGAGCGGAGGAGCGGAGTGGTGTGGGAGAATTAGGAAGGTTGAAGACCAGACGAGCCGCTGCATTCTGGATGAGCTGCAGAGGTCGGATGGCACATGCAGGTAGACCAGCCAGGAGGGAGTTGCAGTAGTCTAAGGCGTGAGGTGACGAGAGCCTGGACCAGAACCTGCGTGGCTTTCTGGGTCAGCTGGGGACGAATCTTCCTGATGTTGTAAAGCGTGTATCTGCAGCACGGGTTGTAGCAGCGATGTTTGCAGTGAAGGACAGGTTGTTATCTAGGATCCACCCAGATTGCAGTCTGAGTCGGGGAAACAACAGAGGTGCCGATGTGATCGTCGTCAAGAGTGGGACAATCTTTTCCAGAGTGGGAACAATCTTTTCGTTAGCGTTGATGCTCCACGCAGCAGGTCAATCATGTTTTAATTTACCCTCCATCAGTTCTGGTATCTTTTTCTAGTTAGCCTAAACTATATTATTTTATTTCGTAATGTTAATGAACCCTCCGGTTTAGCTTCTTTGTGTAATAATTTGTAGTTTTGATGTTAAAACCGAACTTTTCAGGAATAGTAGCTAGGGAGTGATTCGTAAAATATGCATAAAGTAATAGAAAATCTGCTTACAGTTCTGTCAGAAGCTGTGATCAATTGCACACAAAAGCAAACGTAGCAGATCAAGTGTTTTCGGCTGCTCCAGTTGTAACCATCACTCAACACAAAGACGGTTTCGATCAGCAGGTTCAGCGGCTTTTCTGAAATCTGTCCGTCTCAAAAAGCACCTTCAATTGTATTCCTGCACGTGCACACCCGATCAGGTTTAATCAGGTTTCATACACCCTTTTGAAAGACCTGAAGAAGAGCTTGGGAGTGCAGGAGATAGTGGATAAGGGAAGATAAATAAATACAACATAATAATTTAAAAAAGTTAAAACATTTAAAATGAAAAAAAAAAAATGTAAAGTTAATTAAAAAAATATTTAAATACATAAATAATACATTTAAAATAAATAAATTATAAAAGATTATAAAATAAATAATAAAACATCTACAAATTAATTAAAAAAAAAAATTAAACAATTAATAAGTGAATACAAATATGTAATATGTAAATAAATACAAATTAAATAAATTAAGGAATGAATTAAGAAAAGAAAAATAACGAAAGCTTGATTTTCTGTAAAAATGTACTTTCTGGAAAAGCTAAAGTCCAGATGTGTACCACGCTGCTGGAGGAACGCCCAACAGGTTGAATCTGTATCTTTAAATAGTCACGTTTTTAAATGACGCTTGTTTCCACTGTTTGTTGTGACACGAGTCCTGTCACATTCCTTCAAATTACTCTTTTCATCAATGCATCTGATTTACACCTTTAAAAACAGAACCGTATAGTGAGTCATTTGCACGACAATAAGAAAAGCAGCCAGGAAAACATTACCCCTTGTGTTGAGTTCGAAAGCTGTTACCGTTCATGGTGTTCGCGGGTACATTTGGATGATTTATCTCAGTCCAAAACACTCACAAATAATGACTATCATTCAATATTATTTTTACTACATCATAACTAACCGTACAATCCTGTTGTCATTTAATGTTATGGCCCAAAACACATTACACACATATTGCACACGTGCATGTTCAGGTTCAAGTGTTAGTGTGCATATTCTTTGAGAAAGGTGGAGTTCCCGTGGGGGAGGGGGGGCAGAGGGCAGGGGAGGGGAGACCAGGTGCATGTTGCGAACACATATTGTTACAGTTGATGAAGGGGGAGGGGTGTCTAAAGTCAAAGATGAATCTTGATTGGGCCAAATTTGACCCCGAGTCACCCAAAACAATTCTGCTGGGTCTCCCCAGACCCCAACACCAAATTATACACTTTGTTTTTACAGACCTACAGACATGGCTAAAATGGTCAGATAAATAGTGTTTATAAGCTGTTGTGGAGGATATCAGGAAGCCTTGTTCCGATACAAACAACTAGACCGTAGTTATTATATAACCTTACCTTGGTTGCTGATTGGCTAATGGTTACTCAAGACAAAACATCGTTATGACATCATAAAGTGGCCAAAATCTGATCGGCTCATTTTCAGACAGGTTTTTATAGAAATGGATCAAAAAGAGAGAGAATCTTTGTTCCTGAAACGTTTCAGAGTCTCTTTCACAGAGGGGACACATGTTGATGTAGAAGAGACATGAAGAAGAGGGGACACATGTTGATGTAGAAGAGACATGAAGAAGAGGGGACACATGTTGATGTAGAAGAGACATGGAGAAGATGGGACACATGTTGATGTAGAAGAGACATGGAGAAGAGGGGACACATGTTGATGTAGAAGAGACATGAAGAAGAGGGGACACATGTTGATGTAGAAGAGACATGGAGAAGATGGGACACATGTTGATGTAGAAGAGACATGGAGAAGAGGGGACACATGTTGATGTAGAAGAGACATGAAGAAGAGGGGACACATGTTGATGTAGAAGAGACATGAAGAAGAGGAGACATATGTTGATGTAGAAGAGACATGAAGAAGAGGGGACACATGTTGATTGAGGAGACATGAAGAAGAGGGGACACATGTTGATGTAGAAGAGACATGAAGAAGAGGGGACACATGTTGATGTAGAAGAGACATGAAGAAGAGGGGACACATGTTGATGTAGAGGAGACATGAAGAAGAGGGGAACACATGTTGATGTAGAAGAGACATGAAGAAGAGGGGACACATGTTGATGTAGAAGAGACATGAAGAAGAGGGGACACATGTTGATGTAGAAGAGACATGAAGAAGAGGGGACACATGTTGATGTAGAAGAGACATGAAGAAGAGGGGACACATGGTGATGAGAGGAGACATGAGAAGAGGGGACACATGTTGATGTAGAGGACATGAAGAAGAGGGGACACATGTTGATGTAGAAGAGACATGAAGAAGAGGGGACACATGTTGATGTAGAGGAGACATGAAGAAGAGGGGACACATGTTGATGTAGAAGAGACATGAGGAAGAGGGACACATGTTGATGTAGAAGAGACATGAGGAAGAGGGGACACATGTTGATGGGACAAATGTTGATGTAGAAGAGACATGAAGAAGAGGGGACACATGTTGATGGGACACATGTTGATGTAGAAGAGACATGAAGAAGAGGGGACACATGTTGATGTAGAAGAGACATGAAGAAGAGGGGACACGTGTTGATGTAGAAGAGACATGAAGAAGAGGGGACACATGTTGATGTAGAGGAGACATGAAGAGAGAGGGGACACATGTTGATGTAGAAGAGACATGAAGAAGAGGGGACACATGTTGATGGGACACATGTTGATGTAGAAGAGACATGAAGAAGAGGGGACACATGTTGATGTAGAAGAGACATGAAGAAGAGGGGACACGTGTTGATGTAGAAGAGACATGAAGAAGAGGGGACACATGTTGATGTAGAGGAGACATGAAGAAGAGGGGACACATGGTGATGAAGAAGAGACATGAAGAAGAGGTGACACATGGTGATGAAGAAGAGACATGAAGAAGAGGGGACACATGTTGATGTAGAGGAGACATGAAGAAGAGGGGACACATGGTGATGAAGAAGAGACATGAGGAAGAGGGGACACATGTTGATGTAGAAGAGACATGAGGAAGAGGGGACACATGATGTGTAGAAGAGACATGAAGAAGAGGGGACACATGTTGATGGGACACATGTTGATGTAGAAGAGACAGACATGAAGAAGAGGGGACACGTGTGTGATGTAGAAGAGACATGAAGAAGAGGGGACACGTGTTGATGTAGAAGAGACATGAAGAAGAGCGGACACATGTTGATGTAGAGGAGACATGAAGAAGAGGGGACACATGTTGATGTAGAAGAGACATGAAGAAGAGGAGACACATGTTGATGTAGAAGAGACATGAAGAAGAGGGAACACATGGTGATGAAGAAGAGACATGAAGAAGAGGGGACACATGGTGATGTAGAAGAGACATGAAGAAGAGGGGACACATGTTGAGGGACACATGTTGATGTAGAAGAGACATGAAGAAGAGGGGACACATGTTGATGTAGAAGAGACATGAAGAAGAGGGGACACGTGTTGATGTAGAAGAGACATGAAGAAGAGGGGACACATGTTGATGTAGAGACATGAAGAAGAGGGGACACATGTTGATGTAGAAGAGACATGAAGAAGAGGGACACATGTTGATGTAGAATAGACATGAAGAAGGGGAACACATGGTGATGAAGAAGAGACATGAAGAAGAGGGACATGGTGATGTAGAAGAGACATGAAGAAGAGGGGACACATGAGGGGACACATGTTGATGTAGAAGAGACATGAAGAAGAGGGGACACATGTTGATGTAGAAGAGACATGAAGAAGAGGGGACACGTGTTGATGTAGAAGAGACATGAAGAAGAGGGGACACATGTTGATGTAGAGGAGACAGGAAGAAGAGGGGGACACATGTTTGATGTAGAAGAGACATGAGAAGAGGGGGACACATGTTGATGGGACACATGTTGATGTAGAAGAGACATGAAGAAGAGTGGACACATGTTGATGTAGAAAGAGACATGAAGAAGAGGGGACACGTGTTGATGTAGAAGAGACATGAAGAAGAGGGGACACATGTTGATGTAGAGGAGACATGAAGAAGAGGGGACACATGGTGATGAAGAAGAGACATGAAGAAGAGGGGACACATGGTGATGAAGAAGAGACATGAAGAAGAGGGGACACGTGTTGATGTAGAGGAGACATGAAGAAGAGGGGACACATGGTGATGAAGAAGAGACATGAGGAAGAGGGGACACATGTTGATGTAGAAGAGACATGAGGAAGAGGGGACACATGTTGATGTAGAAGAGACATGAAGAAGAGGGGACACATGTTGATGGGACACATGTTGATGTAGAAGAGACATGAAGAAGAGGGGACACGTGTTGATGTAGAAGAGACATGAAGAAGAGGGGATACGTGTTGATGTAGAAGAGACATGAAGAAGAGCAGACACATGTTGATGTAGAAGAGACATGAAGAAGAGGGGACATGTGTTGATGTAGAAGAGACATGAAGAAGAGGGGACACATGTTGATGTAGAAGAGACATGAAGAAGAGGAGACCACATGTTGATGTAGAAGAGACATGAAGAAGAGGGGACACCATGTAATGTAGAAGAGACATGAAGAAGAGGAGACACATGTTGATGTTAGAATAGACATGAAGAAGAGGGACACATGGTGAGAAGAAGAGACATGAATAGAGGGGCCACATGGTGCTGAAACATGAAGAAGAGGGGACACATGGTGATGTAGAAGAGACCATGAAGAAGAGGGGACACATGGTGATGAAGAAGACATGAAGAAGAGGGGACACATGTTATGTAGAAGAGACATGAAGAAGAGGGGACACATGTTGATGTAGAAGAGGACATGAAGAAGAGGCGGCCACATGTTGACTGTAGAATGAGACATGAAGGAAGAGTGGGACAATGTGTATGTAGAAGAGGACATGAAGAAGAGGGGACACATGTTGATGTAGAACGAGACATGAAGAAGGATGGAGACACGGATGGTTTTGATTGTAAGAGAGAGACATGAAGAAGACGGGGGCACACTTGGTTGAGTAGAAGAGACATGAAGAAGAAGGGGGACACATGTTGATGTAGAAGAGGACCTGAAGAAGAGGGGACACATGTTGAATGTAGAAGAGACTTTTAAGAAGAGGAGACACATGTGATGTAGAAGAGACATGAAGAAGAGGGGGACACATGTTGATGTAGAAGAGGACATGAAGAAGAGGGGGGGACACATGTTTGATGTAGAAGAGACAGTGAAGAAGAGGGGACACGTGTTGCTGTAGAAGAGACATTGAAGAAGAGGGGACACGTGTTTGATGTAGAGGAGACATGAAGAAGAGGGGACACATGTTGATGTAGAAGAGACATGAAGAAGAGGGGACACATGTTGATGTAGAAGAGACATGAAGAAGAGGAGACACATGTTGATGTAGAAGAGACATGAAGAAGAGGGGACACATGTTGATGTAGAAGAGACATGAAGAAGAGGGGACACGTGTTGATGTAGAAGAGACACGAAGAAGAGGGGACACGTGTTGATGTAGAAGAGACACGAAGAAGAGGGGGACACGTGTTTGATGTAGAAGAGGACATGAAGAAGAGGGGACACGTGTTGCTGTAGAAGAGACATGAAGAAGAGGGGACACGTGTTGATGTAGAGGAGACATGAAGAAGAGGGGACACATGTTGATGTAGAAGAGACATGAAGAAGAGGGGACACATGTTGATGTAGAAGAGACATGAAGAAGAGGAGACACATGTTGATGTAGAAGAGACATGAAGAAGAGGGGACACATGTTGATGTAGAAGAGACATGAGGAAGAGGGGGACACATGTTGATGTAGAAGAGTACATGAAGAAGAGGGGACACATGGTGATGAAGAAGACAGAGACTAAGAAGAGGGGGACACATGGTGATGAAGAAGAGACATGAAGAAGAGGGGGGACACGGTTGATGTAGAAGAGACTGAAGGGGACACATGTTGATGTAGAAGAGACATGAAGAAGAGGGGACACATGTGATGAGAGGAGATATGAAGAAGAGGGGACACATGTTGATGTAGAAGAGACATTGAAGAAGAGGGACACATGTTGATTAGAAGAGACATGAAGAAGAGGGCACACACTGTTGATGTAGAAGAGACATGAAAGAAGAGGGGACACGTGGTGATGAAGAGACATGAAGAAGAGGGGACACATGTTGAAGAAGAGACATGAAGAAGAGGGGACACATGGTGATGAAGAGACATGAAGAAGAGGGGACACATGGTGATGTAGAGACATGAAGAAGAGGGGACACATGTTGATGTAGAAGAGACATGAAGAAGAGGGGACACATGGTGATGAAGAGACATGAAGAAGAGCGGACACATGTTGATGTAGAGGAGACATGAAGAAGAGGGGACACATGTTGATGTAGAAGAGACATGAAGAAGAGGGGACACGTGTTGATGTAGAAGAGACATGAAGAAGAGGGGACATGGTTGATTGTAGAAGAGACATATGAAGAAGAGGGGACACATGTGATGTAGAAGAGACATGAAGAAGAGGAGACACATGTTGATGTAGAAGAGACATGAAGAAGAGGGGACACATGTTGATGTAGAAGAGACATGAAGAAGAGGAGACACATGTTGATGTAGAATAGACATGAAGAAGAGGGGACACATGGTGATGAAGAAGAGACATGAATAAGAGGGGACACATGGTGATGAAGAGACATGAAGAAGAGGGGACATATGGTGATGTAGAAGAGACATGAAGAAGAGGGGACACATGGTGATGAAGAGACATGAAGAAGAGGGGACACATGTTGATGTAGAAGAGACATGAAGAAGAGGGGACACATGTTGATGTAGAAGAGACATGAAGAAGAGGGGACACATGTTGATGTAGAGGAGACATGAAGAAGAGGGGACACATGTTGATGTAGAGGAGACATGAAGAAGAGGGGACACATGTTGATGTAGAAGAGACATGAGGAAGAGGGGACACATGTTGATGTAGAAGAGACATGAAGAAGAGGGGACACATGTTGATGGGACACATGTTGATGTAGAAGAGACATGAAGAAGAGGGGACACGTGTTGATGTAGAAGAGACATGAAGAAGAGGGGACACGTGTTGATGTAGAAGAGACATGAAGAAGAGGGGACACGTGTTGCTGTAGAAGAGACATGAAGAAGAGGGGACACGTGTTGATGTAGAGGAGATATGAAGAAGAGGGGACACATGTTGATGTAGAAGAGACATGAAGAAGAGGGGACACGTGTTGATGTAGAAGAGACATGAAGAAGAGGGGACACATGTTGATGTAGAAGAGACATGAAGAAGAGGGGACACGTGTTGATGTAGAAGAGACATGAAGAAGAGGGGACACGTGTTGATGTAGAAGAGACATGAAGAGGGGACACATGTTGATGTAGAGGAGACATGAAGAAAAGGGGACACATGGTGATGTAGAAGAGACATGAAGAAGAGGAGACACATGGTGATGAAGAAGAGACATGAAGAAGAGGGGACACATGGTGATGAAGAAGAGACATGAAGAAGAGGGGACACATGGTGATGTAGAAGAGACATGAAGAAGAGGGGACACATGGTGATGAAGAAGAGACATGAAGAAGAGGGGACACATGGTGATGTAGAAGAGACATGAAGAGAGGGGACACATGGTGATGAAGAAGAGACATGAAGAAGAGGGGACACATGGTGATGTAGAAGAGACATGAAGAAGAGGGGACACATGGTGATGTAGAGGAGACATGAAGAAGAGGGGACACATGGTGATGTAGAAGAGACATGAAGAAGAGGGGACACATGGTTTATTTCAGGATGAAGGACTCAGGAAAGCACGTAATCAATTAATATTGGTTCTTTAAAATGTGGTTATTTACTGAAATAAAGGCCTCATTACTTCTTATATCTCTGCACAAATCTAACCAGTTTTGGAAAGTACATTTATTTTTAAGTAATGTACTTTTTTGAGACACATGACTTGAGTAGTTACTTTGCATGTTGATATAATTATGAACACATATAAATCAAAAAAATGAATTATGATGTACTAACTATGTATAAATTAAGATACCTTTACCAGTTAGACGGAGTAAATGATGAACAAATTAAGTTATATTTTACTTGCAGGATTTCATAGTGTTTCTTCACTGTGGTACTAATACTTATACCTAAGTAAGGGATATTAATACTTCTTCTTGGGTTAATCTCACTAAAAGCAGCCCATAAATGCATTGATTGGGAAGTAACAAAATAAGTTAAGTGCCCCGATAAACATTCCTGTTGTCATCTTGCAATATACTAATTTATATAAATCGTTATCACCGCAATAAACCGATCAGAAACATGTCATTGCCATTTCTACATTGTAGATAAGATAGGCAAGGCAAGGCAAGGCAAGGCAAGTTTATTTATATAGCACTTTTCAACACAAGGCAATTCATTACATTACATTGCATTTAGCTGACGCTTTTATCCAAAGCGACTTACAATAAGTGCATTCGACCAGGAAGACACAACCCAGAAGAAAACAGAATCATATAAGTACATCAGGTTTCATAGAGCCAAACATTTGAAGTGCTACTCAACTGGCTATAGATAAGCCAGTCCTTTATTAGTATATAAGTGCCTTGTTAGTAATTCTATCGCTCGAAGTGGAGTCGAAAGAGATGAGTTTTCAGTCTGCGCCGGAAGGTGTGCAGGCTTTCTGCTGTCCTGATGTCAATGGGAGCTCATTCCACCATTTTGGAGCCAGGATAGCAAACCCACGTGTTTTTGCTGATGGGAACTTGGGTCCCCCTCGCAGCGAGGGTGCAGCGAGTCGTTTGGCTGATGCAGAGCGTAGTGCACGCGCTGGGGTGTACAGTTTAACCATGTCCTGGATGTAGTAAGGGCCGGATCCATTCGCAGCATGGTACGCAAGTACCAGTGTCTTGAAGTGGATTCTAGCAGTTACCGGGAGCCAGTGGAGGGAGCGGAGGAGCGGAGTGGTGTGGGAAAATGTTGGAAGGTTGAAGACCAGACGAGCCGTTGCATTCTGGATGAGCTGCAGAGGTCGGATGGCACATGCAGCTAGACCAGCCAGGAGGGAGTTGCAGTAGTCTAGGCGTGAGGTGACAAGAGCCTGGACCAGAACCTGCGTGACTTTCTGGGTCAGCTGGGGACGAATCTTCCTGATGTTGTAAAGCGTGTATCTGCAGCAACGGGTTGTAGCAGCGATGTTTGCAGTGAAGGACAGGTTGTTATCTAGGATTACTCCCAATCTTTTCCCGGAAGGAAAAGCAGTTCAGTCTTGTCAAGGTTGAGCTTGAGGTGATGAGCAGACATCCACTGAGAGATGTCAGATAGACAAGCAGAGATGCGTGCGACGACCTGGGTCTCTGAGCGGGGAAAGGACAGAATTAATTGGGTGTCGTCAACGTAGCAGTGGTATGAAAAACCATGCGGGCTAATGACTGATCCGAGCGAGTTTGTGTACAGGGAGAAGAGGAGGGGACCAAGAACAGAGCCCTGAGGGACCCCTGTAGTTAATTGACAAGGGTCGGACTCGGACCCTCTCCAAGTTACCCTGTAGGTACGGTCTTTGAGGTATGAGGTGAGGAGGGAAAGTGCAGAGCCTGAAACTCCAATTCAAAGTGCTTTACAAAAAATGTGCTTTACAAAAAATGAAAGACATTAAGAAAATGGCATTTTAAAATCAGTCATTAAAAAGAAAAGCTAATAAAATAAACATTAAAAGATAAACATTAAAAGAAAAAATACATGGATAAAAGTTACAGTGCAGTCTAAGATATGAATAGTTCAATTAAAAGCAGCGACAAAAAGAAAAGTCTTCAGCCTGGATTTAAAAGTAGTCAGAGTTGCAGCGGACCTGCAGGTTTCTGGGAGTTTGTTCCAGATGGAGCATAATAACTGAACGCTGCTTCTCCATGTTTAGTTCTGACTCTGGGGACAGAAAGCTGACCAGTCCCTGAAGACCTGAGAGATCTGAATGGTTCATAATTTAGCAGGAGGTCAGAAATGTATTTTGGGCCTAAACCATTCAAAGCTTTATAAACCAGCAGCAGTATTTTGAAATCTATTCTTTGACACACAGGAAGCCAGTGTAAAGACTTCAGAACAGGAGTGATGTGATCCACTTTCTTAGTGTTAGTGAGGACTCGATAAGATAAGATAGGACTTTATTTATCTAACATAGATGGTCACATAATTAATGTACATATTAACAGTATTTGGTATAGTATAGCAAACAAGTCATAGTGGCATATACGTAATTGCACGTTATTTATCGAACATTATTATTAATAATAATAATAATATTGCACATGTTGTATAGCAGAGTTTTTTGTAATGTTGGTAAAGGTATGGTATTTAGCTTTGTGCATATGACAATAAAACCTTTGTGTCTTATGGAGAAAAAAACATTTCTCCACAGCAGCAGCAGGGAGCAGTAATGAGCATCACAGCTGAATGAACAGCATGAAAAACAGCACCAGAAGAAAGCAGGCGGTGTTTCACGAGTATACTCCTTTCTACTTAAACCGACATTTCGGAGGCATTCTGGCTTCCTTAGGTGGACAGTAACCCGGTGGTATTGTATTGTCTACCACACCTTGCATCCAGAGTTATTATGGACACCAGGAAGAGAGTCGATCCTCCAGAGGGTACCGGGCAGACGGACGAACTGCTGCCCGCTCAGAAGCTCTCCAAGGCGGATGGAAAGAGACACGTCGCCGCGCTGATCCTGGCCCGTGGAGGAAGTAAAGGGATACCCCTGAAAAAACATCAAGATGCTGGCCGGAGTTCCTCTGCTCGGATGGGTCCTCCGAGCTGCTGTGGACTCTGGGATGTTTCAGAGGTACATGCAATTATTTTTGAGAATTAGCTCCACAAATCTAAAATAGTAGAGCAGCCAAACCCGCTTTAAAGTGTGCAAGTATCCGCATTATCTGTTAATTTATTGTTGTTTATTTGACCTTTTAGCTCTTGCCTCTAGTCTTTTAATTTCTCTTATGTACAATACCCAAATTGGGATCAATAAAGTACTTGTTATCTTATCTTAAGGCCCTAAACCCCCTAATGTCAAACCCCTGCCACAACCCCTTTTAAACTGTGCAAGTATCAGCCTTACCTGTTGATTTATTGTTGTAGCTTTTGCCTACCTTTTATTTACTTGATGGTTTGTGAGGTTATTTATTAATTTCTCTGTATGCACTTTAGTCTCGGGGTTATAAAGTGCTATAAATAAAGTTGTATTGTATTGTACGAGTAAAGCAATGAAAGTATATGTGAAGAGATGATTGCAAACACGGTATAACTAGGGCTGCAAGATATTAAATACGTATTCGAATTGCAGCCAAAAATCCCTCCAATCTTGCAGTTACAATCTCAATCAGAATAATCCCAATTAGTCATTTTTTCAGAATTTCGCAGCCCTACATCCAGTCCATAGGGCCAGGGTGGGCCCAGACCCACCCAGTTTACTCATTGGCCCACCCTGAGAAAGCTTCGGTGTCATTTTAATTTTTTAAATTATTATTATAAAAAAATGTATTCACCCATTGAGAATATCCAAGCATTCAAAGTGAAATTAAAATGAACAAATAACTGATTGTTGGTTCCTGGCGCGCGCCATAATAACGTGAGAGAGGCAGAGAGCTGCCTGCAAAATGATGGCTCAAAGTTCACTAATGAACTAATGAAAAGAAGCCAGACTCCAAGAAGAGCCCCCACTGCCCTCATCTAGCAGCGATCTATACGATCATTTTCTGATAACGATGAAATAGCCCCGTCTCCCTCTCCCCACCTCCCTCTCCCCACCTCTCCTGCTGCTGGGCTGTCAGAAGAAAACAAATGTTAACGTAAACTCTGCCGCACGGTTCCCTCGTCCGTCGTCCATTGGAAGAGGCGGAGAGGTGGGTGTTTTTCATCTGCTGGTGGACAGACAGTCCGGAGAGATGTACACAGGGTTGGGTTGTAACCAGTGTTCAAATGACCCATTTGCGTTCGGGGGAGCCCTATTTTTCAAATAGTGCTTCAACATTCAAATAGTGCTTCAGGCTCCGCATCGGCAGGCCTCTCCCTCGGTGTGGAGCGGTCAAACTCGACCCTAACGCCGCTTACAGCCGGCCAACTAAAAGTTGTTTTCCGTTCACGTTGTCATTTTTAGACTTCTTCGCTTCTTTGCTTGTGAATCCAAAAGCTGCAAGGCTTGGTTGTTTTCGTTACATTACATTACAAAGCCAGAGTTAAAAAATATCAATATGAACATTTCAAATATCGCGCCGGCATCGCCGCCGTAACCATAGCAACGTAAGTAGCGTAAAGAATGCAGCGCCGTCATGTACCGATGGCAACAGCCAGAAATATTCACAAATATAAAACAAATATTTAGAAACTGTAATGAACAATGACTATTATCTATTTCAAGAAGTTTTATTTACAGGAACTCAACATTTCTAATCTGTGTCACGCAAATATGCACCCTTTTTTTGGGCTCCCCCTATTTATCTCAAAGTCAGCCTTCAGGGGAGCTCGCCCCCTCTTTAGGGGAGCCTCCCCCTGGCTCCCCCCCATTTCGAACACTGGTTGTAACCGGTTGTAACGGAATACATGTAACGGCGTTACGTAATCAGAATACAAAAATCGGTAACACTTTATATTAAGGTACACAAATTAACCATCAACTAGTTGTTAATTAACACGCATATTAGCAGTATAATGGCTCTTTATTAGTCATTATACAACACTTATTAATGCCTTATTCTACATGACCATATTCTACAAGTAGTAAGCCATTAGTTGAGAGTTTTTCCTCAATAACCCTCTAATTAGTGTTTATTTATTGCAAGTAAGGAAGTTGTTGTTCATGAGTTTTGGTCTTAATATGCGCTGCTCAATATGGGCCTAATAAGGCAGTAGTAGCACAAGAATAATAATTCTCCCATAATAACACTTAACAAATATGATCTATTCTTATGGAACAAGACATGAAACTATAAGTGTTAATTGTGTCTAAATAACTCAAAGTTAGGTATTTATATCTTATAATATGTTTTGGGGTATTGACAGTTCAGCTACCAATAGCAAGGTGATATTGACCTGTATGTTTCATATTTGCACATTTATATTTTTGTAAAATGTGTACTGAAGGTTAGACCCGGGTACAGGAAGTAGGAGAACGTGAACTGAATATAATGGCAGTAGACATCCATGAGTACACTGCCACTAATTTTCCCTATGCAACCTGAAGCGTAAGGGGTCAAGTCCGTCAGAAAGCAATGACTGTAAGTGTGAGCCTTACACTGTAAGGATAAGTAACATGTATTGTGTTTATGTGATGACATGTGGAGATGTTTAAACTCAATGAGAAAATGCGTTAGCATTCACGCAAGCATTTGCGCAAGCATTTGCGCTAGCGTTAGCATACACGGTAGCGTTAGCATACATGCTAGCGTTAGCCATACTAGCCTGTATTTATATATACAGTCTATGGCCTGTATACATGCTTATTGTACAGCTAGCATTAGCTATATTTACCTTGTTTACACTAAGCGGTCCTAATGTGTTCATCTGTGTATGTTACACTGCATGTATGAGATCATTAAGTGCCTTGTAACTTCTTTTTTTATAGTTTCACTCCGTTTGAATGTCAGTGGACTGCAAATAAGTCAATAAAGGAGCATGGCTGCTCATTCTCTGGCTCTCAACAGAGTTTGGCTGGCTGTTTAATCTATGTTCACACTGAGACAGTACATCAAATAGAGAGAACAGTACACCTATTGTGTAATTATACATACTGTACAAGCAGGTCACACAGTATGATCACAAATACATAAACTCTGTTAAAAATCAGTTTTATTAAAAAGTACAGGCTGCATATATGTTCTCAGCCTTGGAGAAACTTGACATGTTTTGGTATGTGTCTGAACCTCTCTTTAGTGGTTCATTAATAAAACAGATATTGCAACATGTGCCCACTTTGTTCATGTACTGTTGAGGTTAATTTCAGTAGTTGTGTGCTATAATGTATTTACAAAGTGTGAAGAGGAGGCAACTTTAGAATAGGGAACCTGTTCTGGTCAATTAGAGTAAAATTACTAGCTTATTGGTTATGAACAAGACTTCACTTTAGAATAGGGAACATATTCTTAGATAGAAATACCTAATTAGAGTCAAACTACTAGCTTATTGGTTATGAACAAGACTTCACTTTAGAATAGGGAACATATTCTCAGATAGAAATACCTAATTAGAGTCAAACTACTAGCTTATTGGTTATGAACAAGACTTCACTTTAGAATAGGGAACATATTCTTAGATAGAAATACCTAATTAGAGTCAAACTACTAGCTTATTGGTTATGAACAAGACTTCACTTTAGAATAGGGAACATATTCTCAGATAGAAATACCTAATTAGAGTCAAACTACTAGCTTATTGGTTATGAACAACACTTCACTTTAAAATAGGGAACATGTTCTTAGATATAAATAGCACATTTTGAGTTGTTTAGACTTAATTAACACTTGCAGTTTCATGTCTTGTTCTAAATATGATCTATAAAAATAGATCATATTTGTTAAGTGTTATTATGGGAGAATGACTATTCTTGTGGTACTACTGCCTTATTAGGCCCATATTGGGCAGCGCATATTAAGACCAAAACTCATGTACAATAAGTTCCTTACTTGCAATAAATAAACACTAATTAGAGGGTTATTGAGGAAAAACTCTCAACTAATGGCTTATTACTTGTAGAATATGGTCATGTAGAATAAGGCATTAATAAGTGTTTTATAATGACTAATAAAGAGCCAATATACTGCTAATATGCATGTTAATTAACAACTAGTTGATGGTTAATTTGTGTACCTTAATATAAAGTGTTACCCAAAAATCAAGTGTATTCAGCTGGCGTTACATTTGAAAAACTGATTACAGTTACTTTCACCTGAAGTGAATACATTTTGGAATACTTATTGGAATTATTGGTGGAAAAGTTTCCTCACAAAATGTAATATTCATTACCGGCAGAACTGTGTGCACACTGCACGGCGCTGCAGCGTGTCTGTGAGCGAGAGAGAGATGCAGCGTCTGTGAGGCCCCGCCCCCGCACGCAGATGAGAGAGAGATGTCTTTTAAAATATAATGAAAGTTAGAAACGGAGATGGTTAGATAAAATGTGCAAGATAACGTTTATGTAGCATTTCTTTATTGTCGAAATGATGACATTTATAACGGGATCAAATCAAAGTGAATGGCCTGCTGCTGCTGAATGCATGGGGCAAGTGACTGGACAACGTTTTAAAAGTTATTAAATCGTTTCAGATAATAATAATAATACATAATAATGATAATTCATTCTATTTAGGGGCGCCTTTCAAAGCACTCAAGGACACCTTACAATTCATAACATATTCTAAGGAAAGGTCTTAAGACGGTACAAAGAATGCAGTCCGGGTGATGTTTGTTATGTGGGTGCAGATGAGAGAGCTGTCAGAATGACACCAAGATGTTGTGTTTGAGTTCTTAAGCCATTAAAACAGTAAAATACGTGTCTCCTGTTCCCCAAAACATACCCATCTGTTATGGAAAAAGAAAGTATTCCAAAAGTATTCTAAAAGTAATCTGCCACCGGTACCGGCGGGGATTGTAGTTAGCTTCTGATGCGCAGAAGAAAAATCTGGCCCACCCTATTTTTGACAGGCCCACCCTAAAGTACATTTCTGCCTACGCTACTGCCTACATCTAACCCTCATATCAATAATAACATACTTTTATCTCTCTTAGTGTTTGGGTGTCCACCGACCACGATGAGATTGAAAAGGTGGCGAAAGCTTGGGGAGCGCAGGTCCACCGCAGGAGTCCGGAGGTTTCCAAAGACTCTTCTTCATCCCTGGACACCATCCAGGAGTTCTCCAGACTCACTCCGGGTACGTCAACATCAACCAGGATGTGTGTCAGAGTTCCCGTTAGCCGGTAATTACCGGACTACGACCGGTAAAATATGCTGAAGACCGGCAAATCTAAATCTCTCCGGTCAAAGTGTCCGGTCAAAAATAATTTCCGTTTAGCGCAATACCACATCAGTTGCGCCACTTATGTGACAGACAAGAAGAGTATGTGACAGAGAAGAAGAGTATGTGACAGACAAGAATAGTCAACTCTAATGTCTAACACTTCATGTGGAGAAAGAGATGTCCTGGATGGGTTGATTGTGCGTTGATCTGTTGGTAATGCCTCGGGGTTCCGGTAGGCATGTAAACAACTGCATAATGCTGCGTTATACTTTGTGGCCTCACCCGGTTGCATAGCGACACTTATTGTTTAGGTGTCTTTTAATAAGCAGGTAGTCCTATCATTAGCTAGAACTAGCTGTATCTGATCGATATGGACATAAACGCGAGTGAAGTCTAATCTGACGGGAGAGAGAGATCAGCTGCTGCTGCTGACGAGTCGACACGCAGCTCTGCATGATCACATGCAGCGGTGAGCGGGACAAAACACACTTCAGGTTAGAATATCACACGTAGCTATTTTAATGACCTCTCAAACTACCGTAACTAGTTATAGATAAGTTTAGTTTTACTGTCGGGTCACTCATTACTGATCCGCGAGCTGCATGATACAGACGGGCTGTCAGGAGAGGGAGAGAGCGCTCCGTTTATTATTCCCGTGTTATTGTAAGTTACTGAACCTTTAGAATAATGTAGTTAATCTACTATAATTAGTTTGTTTAATATCGAATCATATCAATTTGTTTTAAAGCTCAATAAATAACAAATAAGACCTTTGACCGGCACTTTTCTCATTCTGTCCGGAAGATTTAAACTTTAACGGACATGTTGACCAGCGAAAACATATTCTAACGGTGGTGTGTGTGTGTGTGTGTGTGTGTGTGTGTGTGTGTTGTGTGTGTGTGTGTGTGGGTGTGTGTGTGGGTGTGTGTGTGTGTGTGTGTGTGTGTGTGTGTTGTGTGTGTGTGTTGTGTGTGTGTGTGTGTGTGTGTGTGTTGTGTGTGGTGTGTGTGTGGTGTGTGTGTGGGTGTGTGTGTGTGTGTGTGTGTGTGTGGTGTGGTGTGTGTGTGTGTGTGTGTGTGTGTGTGGTGTGTGTGTGATGTGTGTGTGGGTGTGTGGTGGTGTGTGTGTGTTGTGTGGGTGTGTGTGGTGTGTGTGGTGGGTGTGTGTGACCCTGTGTGTGTGTAGTGTGTGTGGTGTTGTGTGTGGTGTGTGTGTTCCTTACACTCTTCTGGTACTTTTACTCAAGTACAAGATCTGAGTATGTCGCTACTTTAACTATATTTTGATGCTAATACTTTTCTACTTTCACTTGAGTAACATTTTGAATGCAGGATCTTTACTTTTAACAGAGTATTGCTACACTCTGGTACTTCTACTTTTACTCAAGTACAAGATCTAACTACTTCTCCCACCTCTGCATACTAATTGCATTTTTTGTAGGTATTGTTCTTCTGTAACTTCTGTAAATAACTGCATTGTGTTGCCTCTACAATGACAGTAAATCTGATCTGTCAGCTTACCTTACAAACAGGGGGAAAGCCCAGAAATAATAATGTGTTCCTTTACTGAAGAGGAAGTAGAGATGGCAGATCATTAACAGTGAAGTGCAGAGGTGGGAAGCAGTGGAGTACAAATACTTCGCTACTGTACTTAAGTACATGTTTCTGGTATCAGCACTTTACTCCACTACTTATTTTTCTGACCACTTTTTACTTTCTACTTCTTACATGTTGAACACAAATACCTGTACTTTCTACTTCTTACACTTTGAACCCACATACCTGTACTTTCTACTTCTTACATGTTGAACACAAAGACCTGTACTTTCTACTTCTTACATGTTGAACCCACATACCTGTACTTTCTACTTCTTACATGTTGAACACAAAGACCTGTACTTTCTACTTCTTACATGTTGAACCCAAATACCTGTACTTTCTACTTCCTACATGTTGAACCCACATACCTGTACTTTCTACTTCTTACACGTTGAACACAAAGACCTGTACTTTCTACTTCTTACATGTTGAACCCAAATACCTGTACTTTCTACTTCTTACATGTTGAACCCAAATACCTGTACTTTCTACTTCTTACATGTTGAACTCAAATACCTGTACTTTCTACTTCTTACATGTTGAACACAAATACCTGTACTTTCTACTTCTTACATGTTGAACCCAAATACCTGTACTTTCTACTTCTTACATGTTGAACCCAAATACCTGTACTTTCTACTTCTTACATGTTGAATTCAAATACCTGTACTTTCTACTTCTCTCATTTTCCAAACAGCTGGTTCCTTTAGTCTGAATGTGTGTTTGATGCGTGATCATTATTCTTTAGAGTCATTGCGTGCCTATTGATTTGAACACGATCCGTGTATCCATCACTTCCTGGTCTTCTCTAAAGAAGAGGGACCAATGGAAACGTTGTCATGTTGCCGTTGTTCAGCATGGAAACATTCATTAGCTAACAATGACATTATTGTTCTATTAATATAAAGGGAGGTCAGGTACTCTTTAAAACAGCTGCTAGTTATGGGTACTTTTTACTGAAGTACACTTCAAAGCCTCTTTACTTTCACTTGAGTAAAGAAGTTTAGTCAGTACTTCTACTTTCACCAGAGTATTTTTAAACACCAGTATCTGTACTTCTACTTGAGTAAAGGATGTGTGTGTACTCTTGGTGTCCAGCAGCTCTTTGACTCTGTGTTTCCTCAGAGGTGGATGTGATCTGCCACCTCCAGGCGACGTCCCCCTGCCTCCACCCGTTCCACCTGAAGGAGGCGCTGGAGATGATCACGGAGCAGGGATACGACTCCGTGTTCTCCGTGGTGCGCAGACACCAGTTTCGCTGGAGGGAAATCAAGCAAGGATGTGAGTTAAAGCTGTCCTATCATTCAAAGTTGAAAGGTTTTATTGTCATATGCATAAGGCTACAGGGTAGAAATGGCAATGAAAATCGTATGCAATCCAACATATGTCATAAAATACAAAGTAGTGTAAAAAGTGTATATATGCACTTTTTGATGTCTTTTACAATCAGCGTTTCTCCAACAGAGCTGATCAGAGGTATATGTCTAAAATGCACGATATGTTTGGTATTTTGAGCAAAACACATCATAGACATGTTTCTTTTTATATTTGTATATATCTGAGACCCATAATATATGCCTAAGTGTAAGGGAAACTTCTCTGTAGCAATGCAGTGGGAGTCACTGACACGGGAAGAGCAGGAGCTTTGATGTCAAACCGGAGCTTCGGCCGGAGAATTCACATCACGTCCAAGAGCCAGAGGTTCTGACTTCACGGTAGAGTTGCCACGTCAATTCTGAAGAACTCTACTCCAGATGTATTTAGCTAGTTCAGAGAGAATAATCAACATGCTGCAGAACAAGATAGAATCATAACCCCTCTATCAGATGACGCCAACAGGCAGGAACAGGGAGACAGAACACTGAGAGCACAGCAGCCAAGGCTACAGGTGCGTGTGCTCAGTCAGGACAGCATGAACTGATACACTGGGTCAAAGTTATGGACCTTGGAAAATATTTCCCCAACACTAAGAATAGTATAATAGGAGACCTTTAATACCTGTTCTATTCAGCGGATGGAAAAATAGATCAACCTTTTTTCAACAGTGCAAGAGATTGTTTGTTTATTGTAATTTAAATCTTTATTGTCACATGGCAATAACATGCTGGTTACAACAACATTACAATCATGTAACAAAAGGCCAGCAAGGCAATACAAAACTAAAATTAAATTAAAGGCTAGGAACATATCTTTATTATATTCTTGAAGATACATGTAGCTATTGTTCCAGTCAAATGTCTTTGTCTTGTATAGAGTCCAAAAGTATACGAAGGACTGGGCCGCTCACTAGAGGTATATCGCCTCGTAAAGTGAGTTATAAGTTCGCTAAATCAATCAAAATGTAGGTAAATTATTCTTGATACTTAAATGCTTTAACAAACACAACAGCCTCCATCACAGCTCTCCATAGGGTTTCATTTATTTTGTCAGCAGCTCATTCCTTAAAAACAAAGTAACATATTTACCAACACATCTTCTACGCCACTACATACTTACATTTAAATGTGTGCTGCGTCGGTTCAGCCATTCTCCGCAAGGTTTTTTGAAATTGGTCTTTGCGCAAAGCATTGTGGGGATTTAAAGGACGCGAAGTCTACCCATGTGCAGCCTCGAAAATTCCCCCAAACCAAGGACGCGGCCTCGGTGGAATTCCAAGTATGCTGGAGATTGGAACGGTCCTGCTGCGCCACTTGATGACGTAGCATCCTTGAAATATTGGCTTGGAAGCCAGTATCCTCGAGGTTGAGAAACGGCCAGTATCTATAAGGGACGCGCTCTCGGGGTGGACGCCCTCTCAGCCCTGGTCTGGAGGAAACACTGGTCTCAAGTGATAAAAACTGGACTCAACCACTGAGTTGATTTGTTTATCAAATTTAAAAGCACTGTCAATTTTGACGCCTAGATTTGTGACCATGGGTTTTGCATACGGTTGCAGGGAACCCAGGTCAATGGAAGGGACATCACCATTTGGTCCAAATAAAATTACCTCCGTTTTGCTCTCATTTATATTTAAAAGGTTTAGCGCCATCCAGGCCTTTATGTCATTAAGACAGTCAACCAGGGGCATCAGAGAGCTGGTGTATTGCTTTTTTAGGGGAAGGTATATTTGGGAGTCGTCCGCATAAAGGTGGTAGGAAACGCCATGTTTTCTAAAAATTTGTCCAAGGGAAATAAAATGGGCCCCAAGATAGAACCTTGGGGAACTCCACAGGATGTAGAAGAAGATGCAAATTCACCAAGTCTAACAGAGAAAGATCTCTGGGACAGATAGGACCTGAACCACTCTAAGGCAGTGCCCCTGATACCCACACAGTGCTCTAGACGAGAGACAAGGATGGAGTGGTCAATCGTATCAAAGGCAGCTGTGAGGTCTAAGAGCATAAGGATGGCAGAGTCACCAGAGTCTGTAGTGACCAGGAGGTCATTGAACACTCTTAGAAGGGCAGACTCAGTACTGTGAAGCGCTTTAAAACCGTATTGAAAAATATCGAAAATATTGTGTGCATGTAAAAAAGACTGCAGCTGTAAGAGTACGGTTTTCTCCAATATTTTTGAAATAAAAGGAAGCTTCGAGATGGGTCTGTAATTTGAGAAGACGGAAGTATCCATATTTGTTTTTTTAAAAGGGGTGCCACAACCGCTTGTTATGTAATTAATTAAAGTGCACCTATCATGCTATTTGTTGGCAATAGCATAGGTCTCACATATATAAAAATAAATAAAAAGCATGTCTATGAAGTGTTTTGCTCAAAATACCAAACAGATCACCCGTTCTAGCCACGCCTCTTATCTCTCCATTTCACTTCCTGTTTCAAAAGTGCTGATTTTGGGTATAACGCTTTAAAAATTGATAAAAAATAAAAAAGGAGGGGTCTGAGCTCATGCGGGACCCGGCAGCTACCGTCTAAACTAAATGCTGCCGTGATGAAACGTCATATCATGGATTATCAAGGATCTGAAACAGTCTGGAGCTCAAAGGCTTTCTCTCTTGCCGGTTATACCACAAGGGGAGTTCCTTTTTACTTCCTGCTTCTTCACACACATGCTCTCCAGTACAGGTTAGCTCCGAGTGTTAGCGATGCTAATGTAAACACCGACCATATTACGTCCAAAACAGTCGGGCATTGTTTCTGATAGCAACTTTCTGATTGGGCCGTGGATCCACATTTCAGATATTACGTCATATCTGACGCAAATCTGGATCAGCTCCGTTGTTCCCCGTTTTTAGAGATTTGGGTACGGAGGAAAAGAGAGGGGGTTTTATTTTCTGACGCTGCTTGAGTTCCCCGACACACCGGGGACACATGTTGATGTATAAAAGACATAAAAAAGTGCATTTTGCATGATAGGTCCCCTTTAAGTTATTTGGCTTTTTCTTCACATGTATATTTCAGAAGTGCAATATATAAGACAAGCCCACGTTTCATGTGTGGGCCATATTTCATTATACTTTTTTAATTAGTTTGGACACCCCTGTTTTAGAGACTAAGAACGTGAGGGTAAGGCAAGTTTATTTATATTGCACCTTTGAACACAAGGCAATTAAAAAATGAAAGACATTAAGAAAATGGCATTTCAAAACAGTCATTAAAATCAAAGATAATAAACATTAAAATAAATAATACATGAATAGTAGGGTACCATAACTGTAGTGGAAACCGAGGCTGAAGGATTTGGACATAATTGCGTTTCTCTAGAATCGTAATTGCCATATGATTTACGATTTTTGAGACATTGGTTATTTTTGCCGGTGAGTCTATACTCTACTTTTCAAGATTTCAACATGTTTATAAGTTAATAAATGCATGAAAATGTAAGTTAAGACACACAGGAACACATAGAACAACACAACAGTTGATTTAAAACGGAAATAAAAACCAAGTAGGGTGGATGAAGAAGGGTCTGATCAGAGTCCTTTTTTTTTAAGGGGAAACATTTGACAACCAAGTCTGAGCTTCAAGTTGTGAAACCTGATTCAACATACATTTTGATGTTCTCATGATAAAAACCTATTTGCATTCACCTCCACGGAAAGTGAGGTTTCACTGTAGTTCACTGGTTCTTAAATGATTGCACCAGCTCCTGTGGTTCCTCACACTTCCTTCTCTCTTTCCCTCTGATTCCACTGAAGGAAAACACTTTTAAGTTCACAGAAAGTTCATCACACAGAATCAGGTTGACAGTTATTCGCTATGGTGTTAAGAATAACAAGCATGCATGTAGTTCTTCAGCCGTCCCTCTGAATGCTGCAGAACAGGTATTAGCTTTATGCTGGTCTTTGTAGTATAAAAACACTGTATGTACTTTAAAACCTCCGGGCGTATCTACGTAGGGAACATCTAACCGGTAGAACACGTTCAAAAAAGTGAAAAAGACATTGCATACTCCCATCATCAGGTTACCAGGAAATGATTCAGAGTTACTGCAGTTTGTAAAAACGATGCAAATTAAAAGAATAGTTAACAATAGGATCCTAGACTTTTCTTTGGGCGAACAATATGAGAGTATTATGTTGTAGTTCTATAGAAAAAGGAGGACATTTAGTCATGTGAATATCACTATGGAATAAATTGTTTGCATAGTTTCACACAAAATGTAGGATAAAATAGGATTATCACACAACTATAATAACCCAACTACTAGACTATAATCTGCTACTCTTGTATCTAAAAACACAACACTAGTAGACAACTCAATATAACTTTGGGATAGATGCTTCTGCTTGTAAACCAGCTTAAAACGGGAAAAAGGATGTGTTGCTAAATATTGTAGATATTGCATATTATCAGAGGTCGGAAGGAACTAAGTACATTTACTCAAGTACAATTTTGAGGTACTTTACTTGAGTTCTTCCATGTTTTGCTTCTTTGTACTTCTACTCCACTCACACCTCCAACAACACAATAAAACCAGATAAAATAGTGCAAGTAAATAAAATAAAAAACCGTGTGTCCTGATCAAGCCCCCAGGAAGTGTGCCGGACTCTGATGAAAATATTCGTTGTGTCCAAACGGCGGCAAGGCAATTTATTTGTATAGCACAATTCATACAGTGATGCAATTCAAGGTGCTTTACAGCAGGGGTTCCCAACCCCCGGTACCGGGCTGCGGAGGTGTTACTGCCGGGCCGTGAAATAGCTGTGAGTTTATCGTAATATTTGCAGAATTATATATAAAAATATTTTATCATAATATTTTTTCAAAAAGTGTTTAATGTTCGCACCTATACCAGTCATATTATTTCATCCAGTAGCCTAGTTAATCTTTCACCAGAAAACCATGAAAATGGCTTTTACGATGTTCCGAGGGATTCGGCGGCTCAGCCCGGTCTCAGCCAAGAAAGTTACCGGTGCGCCAGGAAGAGGAGCGCACAGGAGACAACCGTTTCATTGCAGACTGTTATGTTTATGCGGGGAAATGGCAGTGCATACATTATTTGAGATATATTTCAAACTCGGACTTCATTTTAAGGACATGTCGGGTGTAGAGCTATATGTTTATTTTATTAGCTTTTCTTTTTAATGACTGATTTTTAATGCCATTTTCTTAATGTCTTTCATTTTTTTGTAAAGCACTTTGAATTGCCTTGTGTTGAAAGGTGCTATATAAATAAACTTGCCTTTGTTTAAGCACCGGATTGGCAAAACAGGAGAGTACACCAGTCTGCCTTGATCTATGAATTCATGTCCGGGGCTCTCACGGTATCTGCTGCCCGTAGCTGTTTTATAGAAGGAAAGCCTCCTTCACTTCATGAAATGGCTGCAGCATCAGGAGGCAGCGGGACGTGTAACTCCGCCTCTGAGAAGTGCAGCACCAGCGCGCCGAGAGCTGTGCCTTTCTACGCACAGCCGCCTTCGCCTGTGTTTTACCTTCATCAGAACAGCGAGTGACTGCAGGCTGCTACGTGTTAACCACACACACCCTCTATACACACCTCTACACACACCTCTACACACATCTCTACACACACCTCTACACACTCTACACACACCTCTACACACATCTCTACACACATCGCTACACACATCTCTACACACATCTCTACACACACCTCTACACACATCTCTACACACACCTCTACACACATCTCTACACACATCGAACTGCCCGATTACTCTCCCTTTTATTAGTTTTATGAAGGAGATGTCCGGTCACCAAGGCGCATGATGTGTGTGTGTATGTGCTCTGCTCAGCTCTGTGTCTCTCACCGGTATTTGTTTTCCATAGGTAGCCTGTATGCGGGTGTCCCCAAAATAAGTTAGTTTAATCTTAATCTCGATGTAGTGCTAAATGCTGTCGGACGTGCACCGGAACGAACAACACTATCATAATATCTTCTGAAAACAAATACCAGTGTCACACACACACACACACACACACACACACACACACACACACACACACACACACACACACACACACACACACACACACACACACACACACCTCCTTCATAATGCGCCTTCACCTCGTTTTCACATCACTGTATTATCTATAAATCATACAAACAAAACCAAAACGTTGATTTATCTGTTTTCCCGTTTTGGTTTCAAAACTGAATAACGTCGGTTTTTTGGGTTTTCCGAAAAACCAAAAAACGACACCGGTTCTTTTTTAAACGTTGTTAATATGTTTTGGATGCATATTGTTCTAGTATGTGTTCAGGCTGTTACATACAATTAGCCTCTGTTGCTACCTGCTGGTGAGTAAATATTAAAATCAGTTCAAATTGACAACCGGTCCGTGATTTATTTTTTTAATGTATCTGCCGGTCCTTGGGTCAATAAAGGTTGGGAACCCCTGCTCTAGAGGATCAAACAGATACAAACATAATACATTTTAATATGGTCATACTGTGAAGAAATACACAAACACACAAAACAATTAAAAGAAAGAAAACCACAGGCCAGTCGATGTCCAAACCATGTACTACAACTCCCGTATCAGTCTGTGACGTCTCTGGGCCCAGTAAGACTTTTCCCCATTGACTAACATGGGGAAAGAGACGTCTGTAAATCAGCGGATACTTTTTTAAACTAAGTAAACTACCCAGTATGAACTATTTTATAGCCCTAATTAGAATCATTCAGTCCTTGAAGTTGTAATACGATATTACTTTGTCAGATCCAGTCTGAAATTTGACTGGCGTCACAGCAGCTCCATGTCCAACATCAACAGACAAATATCCAGACACAATACATGAAACACAAACCTTTAACATAACGGTGCACTAAAAGCCGAATCTAGATTTATTTTCTGTCTCGCACATACAGGTTCTTCTGCTCTGGCAGCCAGGCATGCTGGGTAATCTGTGACGTTTCGCTCTCTCAAAGGTTGGGCCATTTTGTCCTCATGCTCCAATGAGCAGCTCCCGAGACCCCGCCTCCCACGCTGTATCCAGTTCTTATTATTCATCCATGGTCCTGATGCTCATACATCCTGTCCTGTGCACAGCTGCAGTTGGGATACCTTTGTTACCATGGGGACTCTGAGTAAGTTCACTATTTTCCCCAACATTAACCTTTTCTGTTTGTTGTTTTCTCCCCCTCTTCTTCTCCTCCAGCTGAAGAAAAGACGTTCCCCTTGAACCTGATCCCGATCGCTCGCCCCCGCCGGCAGGACTGGGACGGAGAGCTGTGTGAGAACGGATCCTTCTACTTCACCACCACAGAGATGCTGCTAAAGGAACAGATAACGCAGGTAAACACAGAGGAGGATACGCTTATCTTTGAGTTTTTTTACAGACACAAACAATGACATCCACAAATACTGATATTAACAAATGAATTGGCAATCCACGATAATATACAACATTTTACTTACTAATACGTAACCAACTAGGTAGTTGGTAGTTGAATCTTGATTTTCTCCTCTCTTTAGGGCGGGAAGGTGGCGTACTACGAGATGCTGCCGGAGTACAGCGTGGACATCGACGTGGACATCGACTGGCCTGTGGCGGAGCAGAGAGTCCTCAGGTAATAATATGAATATAATAATAATCTTTATTTGTATAGCACCTTATATATAGCAGCTGTTTAGTCTATTGAACAATGTTGATTATTACACTCTGAACCATAGACTGTATATGTAAATGGACGTAGTGGCCGCTGCCGTCTCGACAGTGAAGTCAGAGTCTACCTCCCGCCTGATCCAAATAAGGGCATAGAGGCGGAGCCGAGGCGGCATAAGATAAGTCCGATATTTAAATGAAGAATACTCCACCAGGCACCAACACAACAAACACGTCTGAGTTCAAGTTGTGTTCCCCGGATCAGCCTCGCAGCTGAGCCCCTGTAGCATCCTGGAGCTAACGGAGCTAGCAGAGAAAGCTAGAAGCTGCAGTCACCGCAGAGACCTGTCCATCAAAGTGACTGTGTGTTTGTGTGTGTGTGTGTGTGTGTGTGACTATACTTGTGGGGACCTACATCTGTTTACACAGTCACGTGTGGGGACTCGCTTCCCTTATGGGGACAAAATGGAGGTCTCCATGAGGGGAATCATTCATTTTAGGGTGAAGACTTAGTTAGGGTTAGGGTTAGGCATGTGTTGGTTATGGTTAAGGTTAGGATAAGTCTCCAGGAAATGCATGTAAGTCAATGTAATGTCCCCTGAAGTGATGCATACATGGTGTGTGTGTGTAAACAAATGGAAAAAGAGAAATGTCCAACGAGGCGTTCTGGGGCAGCAGACAGGTCTTCTCTGTGTTAGAGTTTTACTCGCTACAGGGTGTACTTTGAGGGGTTGTGACTCTGCAGACCGTTTACATGCAGAAAACCTTCATAACACAAGGGGACGGGTAAGAACCAGAAAAGCATGACATGGGACCTTTAAATTAAATATTTTCTTAGATATAATCATACTGTGAGTTTTGGGAGTAATAACTTGATTTGTTTCCAATTCCTTCTAACCTTTGTCCTCTCTCTGTCCTCAGGTTTGGTTATTTCGGAGCCCCCTCCCCAGAGGTGGTGCGTCTGATGTTCTGCAACATCTCTGGATGTTTGACGGGGGGACACATCTTCATGTCTGTGTCCGGGGAGGAGATGGTGTCCATCAACATCCGAGACACCAGGGGAATCCGCATGCTGCAGAAAGAGGACATTGAGGTGGGAGTTTGTCCAAAATAATGCACCGTTGCTTCATCTCGTGTCCTTCATCTCGTGTGCTTCATCTCGTGTCCTTCCTGCCCACTGGAATGTCTCTATATAACACATCTCCTCTGGCTGGGAGAGAACTCTTTTCTTTTTTTGATTTGATTTGATTTATTTCGAATGTGTAAAGCAATAATACAAAAAAAATAATAATGAAATGAAACATGAGAATTATTATACTGTAGAAACTTAAGCAGTCTCAAATTGATAAACAAAAATATTAATATACATAAGTATGTGTAGACAATATCTATAATTTACTTGTATTACTGCACATATCTTATTCCATTATATTTCAATGTAAATACTGCTATATTTAATTGTTACTATATATTTTATTGTTATTATAGTTTTCTTAAAATAGTTCTCTAGTTTTACTTTTTATGTTTGCACCACGACACCAAGTCAAATTCCTCGTACGTGTCAACCGACCTGGTAATAAACCAGTTTCTGATTCGGACACACTGACCTCTCTTCTCCACAGGAATATAGAGCTTTTTATTTATTCGAAATGTGGCAAATGTAGTATCTTTTTAAGTCTCTACACACAACGTCTATTGTTACTACTCTCCGTTACTTTGGGAGAGTTGTTCCATGTTACCGTAGTCTCACTCGTCACCGGCTTGAGCTTCAATCTCAGGATCCATGTATCTGTGATCCTCTCCAGAATGGAAGTAGTCATCACATACAGAGCATCAACTAGTTCCTGAACAGTGTCCTTCACATGCTGATATCCAAGAGAGGGAGTTTCACAGTCACAAGATGGAGGAGTACCGGTTCTTGTAGGTAATCATACATCCTGTCATGAACAAAATACTGAGTTTTTCTCAAAATGTCAAAAATTCTGACTTTTTCTCTAAATGTTAAAATTCTGACTTTTTACTCGAAATCACAAAATTCTGATTTTCTTCTTCTTTTTATTTTAATTCTGACTTTTTCTTAAAATCTCAACATTCTGACTTTATCTCAAAAATGCTGACCTTTTCTCAAAATCTTGACTTTTTCTCAACATTCTGACTTTTTCTTAAAATCTCAACATTCTGACTTTTTCTTAAAATTCTGACTTTTTCTTAAAATCTCAAAATTCTGACTTTTTCTTAAAATCTCAAAGTGTTGACTTTTTCTCAAAATTCTGACTTTTTCTTAAAATCTCAACATTCTGACCTTTTCTTAAAATCTCAACATTCTGACTTTATCTAAAAATTCGGACTTTTTCTGAATACTTAAAAATGTTAATCACTCGTCCCCGGCTTGAGCTTCAACCTCAGGATCCATGTATCTGGGATCCTCTCCAGAATGGAAGGAGTCATCACATACAGAGCATCAACTAGTTCCTGAGCAGTGTCCTTCACATGCTGATATACAAGAGAGGGAGTTACACAGTCACAAGATGGAGGAATAGAAAGCAGTATTCAATGTTTACTTCAGATTAGCTCCACGTCAGAAATGAGCATGCTTGATGTCTCTCTCCATAGAGGCTGAATCATCATGTTAATCACATAGCTATCATCTGCCTCAAACAGTCCTGATGCTCTTCTAGGTAATCACACATCCTGTCATGTTCACAGCTACAGTTGGGATACCTTTGTTAGCAAGCTACTCTCATATTGCTACACTCTTGCCATTGTTATTGTTATTATCATCATGCGTCGCTTTCCACCTTCTTCTCCAGTAGGAGTCAGATGAGGGTGTTGCACTTTTCTTTTCCTTATACTTGATGTTTTGGTGTTGTTTTGTTTCTTTCCGTTAACCGTCAAGTGGGAAATAAGTATTTTTTGGTTTATGTTTCTCTTAGTGTCCTAAGATCCTGTGATGTTTGGCTGTGAGAAAAAAAAAAAAAATATATATATTATTATGAAGGGCAGACCATCTATTTGTAATTATTTGTTTTTTTAGAAAGGGGCAGGTCACATAAGATTGTATTCTTCTCCCTGCTCCTTTTCGCTCAATGGTAGAGTCATGTTTGTGGCAATTATTGTACATTTGGTTTTGCGTACCATGAGCGGGACAAATAAAAATGAAATGAAATGAAATATTGGAAGAGGACATTCAGTA
Organism: Harpagifer antarcticus; assembly: GCA_902827135.1. Taxonomy (NCBI): domain Eukaryota; kingdom Metazoa; phylum Chordata; class Actinopteri; order Perciformes; family Harpagiferidae; genus Harpagifer; species Harpagifer antarcticus. Next base: position 178,814 of record CADEHL010001145.1, on the reverse strand, counting down.
TTTTCCCTAAACTATGTACAAATGACAATAAAAGCCTTGAATCTTAAAATGTGACCACTCACTGACCTCTCTTCTTCTCCACCAGGTGATCCTCCTCACCTCCGACATGGACCCGGTGGCCAAGCTGCTGACGGATCGTCTGACGGAGAGGACGGGCTGCCAGGTGGTGCAGGTCGGAGACGAGCCCCTCGACTTGCTGAGGAAGATGGTGGAGGAGAAGAAGCTGGAATGGAAGGACGTGGCGTATATGGGTAAAGAAGGACACCTCTTTACAAGAATAGAGAGCTTTTAGTTTATTCGAAATGTTGCAATTGTAGCTATAAACACAACATCTATTGTACTTTGTTACTGCGAGGGGTCTAAGGACATTGACATATTGGGATTAGGGGTGCAACAACTAATCAACTTAATCGATTCAAATCGATTCGTTAAGTTAAGCTCCAACGTTATGGGTCTTTTTATCGGTACTGATATAGCCCAATATCACAAATGTTACATTTGTCTCAGTGGTCTTCACAGTGTGTACAGAATATCAGTATGACAATACGACACCCTCTGTCCTTAGACCCTCACATCGTACAAGGAAACACTTCCTGAGCAAACCCACAGTTTAAGGGGAACATGGGAGAAACCTCTGGGAGAGCAACAGAGGAGGGATCCCTCTCCCAGGACGGACAGACGTGCAATAGATGCCGTGTGTAAATTGAAAAGATAATACATTTGCAACATAGGTAGTCCAAATGTTTGGAAATGCATGTGTGTATAATAGGAAGATGAATCCACGAGGACATCCATCCAGGACCTATGATCCAGGACCACAGCCACGACTCAAGATCCAGGGCTCGCGATGCAGGACACAGGACCGCAGGATCATCCATGACTCCGGATCCCAGCGTATATAGACACCAAAAAGAAAGACATTTGGGGAAGCTGGGTTAATCGGAACATGGGAGTACACAGGTATAGACAGAGAGAAGGAAGAAGTAAGATGTCCCCCGACAAACTAAGCCTATATCAGCAAAACTAGGGGCTGAATCTAATCAGCCCTAACTATAAGCTTTATCAAAAAGGAAGGTCTTAAAAACGGATAGGGTGTCTGCCGCCCGAACACAAACTGGAAGCTGATTCCACAAAAGTGGAGCTTGATAAGAAAAGGCTCTGGCTCCCATTGTACTTTCATCATTTGATAAGGTATTTCACTACAGGTTGATCCAACCTTGTAAATAAAGCAATGCAGATCCATAACAACAACAACAACAACAACAACATCTAAATGTTTCCAAATATTTTTAGGTTTTTTTACTCAGAATCTCAGAAATGTATTTTATTTATCTTGTAAATGTGTCTTTATTCTCAGAGATATCCAAGTTTATTCCTCATTCATTTACAACTTTAATCTCTGAATACAACCCCCCCTTCCCCAGCTACACCACTATTGTTTTTTAACCAACAAAGGCGTTTTCATGCCGCCCTAGCTAAAGCTAATTTAGTAATCCAAGAACATTTTTGTAGCAATATTTATTTATTTTTATTTAACCTTTATTTAACCAGATAAAAGCATTGAGATAGAATCTCATTTTCAATGCTGACCTGGCCAAGAAGCCAGCAACGTTACACATAACACAAACATATAAAATACAGAGAACATAACTAAGAAAACAAAAGACAAAAAAGCAGTCACTACATTGTGCACATTAGGACAGTAAGAAAGGTGCACTACTTATTACTGCAAGAGCAGCTGGTAGTAAGGACTTCAGACAACTTCAATTTAAAACAGGCTATAGAGACAAGTGCCCTCAGTTTGAGGCGTGATTGAAGGTCATTCCAAGACCAAGGACCATAATAAAAAAGACTCCTTTTCCCAGCCTCAGTCCGCACAGCAGGAACCTGGAACCGTATCCAGGCACTGGATCTGAGGTTGTAAGAGTCACAAACTGGAGCAAATCTGGCACATACAGGACTGTCTCAGAAAATTAGAATATTGTGATAAAGTTCTTTATTTTCTGTAATGCAATTAAAAAAACAAAAATGTCATACATTCTGGATTCATTACAAATCAACTGAAATATGGCAAGCCTTTTATTATTTTAATATTGCTGATTATGGCATACAGCTTAAGAAAACTCAAATATCCTATCTCTAAATATTAGAATATCATGAAAAAGTATACTAGTAGGGTGTTCAACGAATCACTTGAATCGTCTAATTAACTCGAAACACCTGCAAGGGTTTCCTGAGCCTTGAAAAACACTCAGCTTGGTTCAGTAAACTAAATCACAAGTATGGGGAAGACTGCTGATCTGACTGCTGTCCAGAGGACCGTCATTGACACCCTCCATCAGGAGGGTAAGACACAAAAAGAAATTTCTCAAAGAGCAAGCTGTTCACAGAGTGCAGTTTCAAAGCACATCCACAAAAAGTCTGTTGGAAGGGGGAAATGTGGCAGGAAACGCTGCACAACCAAGAGAGATGACCGCAGCCTTAACAGCATTGTGAAGAAGAGTCGCTTCCAGAATTTGGGGGAGCTTCAAAGACAGTGGACTGAAGCTGGAGTCCAGGTATCAAAAGTCACTGTTCACAGACGTGTCCGGGAAATGGGCTACAATAGCCGTATTCCCATGGTCAAGCCACTTCTGAACTCAAGACAACGGAAGAGGCGTCTGACTTGGGCTAAGGAAAAGAAGCACTGGACAGTTGCACAGTGGTCCAAAGTCCTCTTTCAGACGAAAGCAAGTTTTGTATTTCATTTGGAAGTCAAGGCGCCAGAGTCTGGAGAAAGGCTGGAGAGGAGCAAAATCCAAGTTGCTTGAAATCCAGTGTGAAGTTCCCACAGTCAGCGATGGTTTGGGGAGCCATGTCAGCTGCTGGTGTTGGTCCACTGTGTTTCATCAAGCCCAGAGTAAATGCAGCTGTGTACCAAGAGATTTTAGAGCACTACATGCTTCCGTCTGCTGAAAAGCTCTATGGAGATGAGGAATTCATTTTCCAGCATGATCTGGCACCTGCCCACAGTGCCAAAACCACCAGTAACTGGTGTACTGACCATGGCATTACTGTCCTCGATTGGCCTGCAAATTCCCCTGACCTGAACCCCATAGAGAATATGTGGGGTATTGTGAAGAAGAAGCTGAAAGACACCAGACCCAACAATGCTAATGAGCTAAAGGCCGCTATTGAAGCATCCTGGGCATCCATAACACCTCAGCAATGCCACAGGCTGATTGCCTCCATGCCACGCCGCATTGATGCAGTAATCCGTGCAAAAGGATTCCCAACCAAGTACTGAGTGCATTAATGGACATTTTCAAATGTTTGATTGTGTTTTGCTGTTATAAATCTTTTTTTTTACTTGGTCTGAGGAACTATTCTAATTTTTTGAAATAGGATTTTTGAGTTTTCTTAAGCTGTATGCCATAATCAGCAATATTAAAATAATAAAAGGCTTGCAATATTTCAGTTGATTTGTAATGAATCCAGAATGTATGACATTTTTGTTTTTTTAATTGCATTACAGAAAATAAAGAACTTTATCACAATATTCTAATTTTCTGAGACAGTCCTGTATGTAGAGTGAAAGCTTACCTAAAATGGCTTTATACATTAATAAAAACCAATGCCGCATCCTACGCACAGTAAGTGAGGACCATCCAGTTAGGCTATACAGTTTGCAATGATGAGTCCTATAGGGTGCATTTGATATATAACGCAGTGCAGCATGGTAGAGTGGGTCAAGTTTGGCCAACACAGTGGGACAGGCAAATCTATAAATGGTATCACCGTAGTCCAGCTGGGACAGGAATAAGCCAGAGACCAACCTTTTACGGGATGAAGTTGAAAAACAACATTTAAGTCTGTAAAGGAAGCCAAGAGTGAATTTCAATTTCTTAGTTAGAACTTCAATATGGTATTTGAAGTTCAGATTACTGTCCAACCAGAAGCCCAGATATTTGTAGGCATCAACAAACTCAACAGAGACACCATCAAGGGTGTCAATGGAGAGGCAAGAGGACGCTGACTTGGGAGCAAAAAGCATTGCTTTAGTTTTCTTACTGTTCAAAAGCAGTTTGGAATCAATAAGTGCATGCTGCAGCGTGATAAAATCAGATTTTAAATTGGAAACGGCCATATCCAGAGAAGGAGCATATGAGTACACAATAGTGTCATCAGCATACATATGATAGGTAGAGAATTGCATCTGATTACAAATATTGTTTATATATAATAAAAAGAGCAAAGGCCCCAAAATAGAGCCCTGTGGAACTCCCTTCTTCAAGGTGACAGGGTCAGAGACAGTGCTACCCAACCTGACGCATTGAGTACGGTCGGTTAGATAACTCTGAAACCAGCAAATGGCATTATGACCGAAACGAGACATCAACATAACATTAGACATAATGTGGTGATCTACAGTATCAAATGCTTTGGCTAGGTCAACAAACAATGCAACACATACAGATTTGTTATCCAAGGCAGCCTTAATATCGTCTAAGACTTTCAGACTGGCAGTCACAGTACTGTGCTTTGATCTGAATCCAGATTGCATAGGGTTAAGGATATTGTGTGAATTTAAAAAAAGTTTTAGCTGAGTAGAAACTAGGGACTCAAGAATCTTTGATAACACAGAAAGATTTGAGATAGGACGATAGTTATTTAACTCCGTGGGATCACCAGCTTTCAAGAGGGGCGATACCAGAGCTTGCTTCCACACAGCTGGCAGTGTGTGAGTGGACAGGGAGAGATTACAAATATCAGTTACTGGTTGTGCAATAATCTGAGCTGCAATTTTTATAAAAAAATATAAATATAAATATAAACTGCTGGTTATATTTTCTGGATTGCACATACAAGTCAGTGCCATCTAGTGGTGTGCATGTATTCAGATTCTCATGCAACAAGCCTCTGGTGTGTTCTCTACCAGAGAGGGCAAAAGTACACCCATCCTTTACTCAAGGCAAATTATGGTGGTTATTTGTTCAATAACAAAAGTTCATCTCAATACTTTGTTATATACCCTTTGTTGGTAATGACAGAGGTCAAACGTTTTCTGAAAGTCTTCACAAGGTTTTCACACACTGTTGCTGGTATTTTGGCCCATTCCTCCATGCAGATCTCCTCTAGAGCAGTGATGTTTTGGGGCTGTCGCTGGGCAACACGGACTTTCAACTCCCTCCAAAGATTTTCTATGGGGTTGAGATCTGGAGACTGGCTAGGCCACTCCAGGACCTTGAAATGCTTCTTACAAAGCCACTCCTTTGTTGACCGGGCGGTGTGTTTGGGATCATTGTCATGCTGAAAGACCCAGCCACGTTTCATCTTCAATGCCCTTGCTGATGGAAGGAGGTTGTCACTCAAATTCTCACGATACATGGCCCCATTCATTCTTTCCTTTACACGGATCAGTCGTCCTGGTCCCTTTGCAGAAAAACAGCCCCAAAGCATGATGTTTCCAGCCCCATGTTTCACAGTAGGTATGGTGTTCTTTGGACTCAGCATTCTTTCTCCTCCAAACACGTCTAGTTGAGTTTTTACCAAAAAGTTCTATTTTGGTTTCATCTGACCATATGACATTCTCCCAATCCTCTTCTGGATCATCTAAATGCTCTCAAGCAAACTTCAGACGGGCCTGGACATGTACTGGCTTAAGCAGGGGGACACGTCTGGCACTGCAGGATTTGAGTCCCTGGCGGCGTAGTGTGTTACTGATGGTAGCCTTTGTTACTTTGGTCCCAGCTCTCTGCAGGTCATTGACTAGGTCTCCCCGTGTGGTTCTGGGATTTTTGCTCACCGTTCTTGTGATCATTTTGACCCCACGGGGTGAGATCTTGCGTGGAGCCCCAGATCGAGGGAGATTATCAGTGGTCTTGTATGTCTTCCATTTTCTAATAATTGCTCCCACAGTTGATTTCTTCACACCAAGCAGCTTACCTATTGCAGATGCAGTCTTCCCAGCCTGGTACAGGTCTACAATTTTGTTTCTGGTGTCCTTTGACAGCTCTTTGGTCTTGGCCATAGTGGAGTTTGGAGTGTGACTGTTTGAGGTTGTGGACAGGTGTCTTTTATACTGATAACGAGTTCAAACAGGTGCCATTAATACAGTTAACAAGTGGAGGACAGAGGAGGCTCTTAAAGAAGAAGTTACAGGTCTGTGAGAGCCAGACATCTTGTTTGTTTGTAGGTGACCAAATACTTATTTTAACGAGGAATTTACCAATTAATTCATTAAAAATCCTACAATGTGATTTCCTGGATTCTTTCCCCCCATTCTGTCTCTCATAGTTGAAGTGTACCTAGGATGAAAATTACAGGCCTCTCTCATCGTTTTAAGTGGGAGAACTTGCACAATTGGTGGCTGACTAAATACTTTTTTGACCCACTGTATTTGTGTTCAACATGTAAGAAGTAGAAAGTACAGGTATTTGGGTTCAACATGTAAGAAGTAGAAAGTACAGGTATTTGGGTTCAACATGTAAGAAGTAGAAAGTACAGGTATTTGGGTTCAACATGTAAGAAGTAGAAAGTACAGGTATTTGTGTTCAACATGTAAGAAGTAGAAAGTACAGGTATTTGTGTTCAACATGTAAGAAGTAGAAAGTACAGGTATTTGTGTTCAACATGTGAGAAGTAGAAAGTACAGATATTTGGGTTCAACATGTGAGAAGTAGAAAGTACAGGTATTTGGGTTCAACATGTAAGAAGTAGAAAGTACAGGTATTTGTGTTCAAAATGTAAGAAGTCAAATTTAAAAAGTCGTCAGAAAAATAAGTAGTGGAGTAAAGTACTGATATCAGAAAAATGTACTTATGTACAGTAACGAAGTATTTGTACTCCACTACTTCCCACCTCTGTTCTCTCCATACAAGAACATGAGTTTTAATGTCTCTGATTTATCTTTCCCTCTCAGGAAGCGACCAGCAGGACGTCAGCTGTCTGAATCTCGCAGGGATGAGTGCGGTTCCTGGAGACGCTCCAAATGTCGCCATAAACGCCTCAAAGTACACCTGCCGCAAAATGGGGGGGACGGGCGCTCTGCGGGAGTTCGCCGAACACATCCTGCTGCAGAAAGAGATGGCGAAGTCTCACAGAGAGCAGCACCGCATCGACCGCATCAACTTCTAAACATCACAGAGAGATAGAAGTGAAAACGATGTGAAATGAAGGAATATAAGTAATGCGAAGATGATATAAAATAATATAACGGTATATGAAGTATCCCATGACTCAAACTACTACACCCGAATCTGCTGTTCACTACACACCCAGATATATCCGTGAGTTACACATCATTTATAAAGCGGCGTAAATAGATGATGTACTATAAGCATTTTAATTGGCAAAATATCAAATGAAACACGCTGACGCAACACTATTGCTTTCACTTTTGATCATATTTCCACACGCTACATGGATGTAGCATTGAGCTAATGTTGAGTTTGAGTGCTTGGATATACATGAAGTATAGATTCACTGCATTGGAGTAGTTTAATATTTTGCAACCTGTGTGCTTTATCCACTGATCTATGATTTATGTTTGTCCTTTGGCTCATTCATGGTATTGTGTCACTGTTTAAATTGAATCACTGTGTCTTATGGTATTGATTTGTTTGTGATTTTCAATGAAGTTTAAGATATTTGAAAGTTGTTGTCTTGTGTTTTTATTATGCCAACACAACTCAGCAGCACCACACACAAACACTTGACTTTAAAAGGGCTCAATCCTGCTGATGTTCAGGTGTATATCAGTGTGTAGCATCTCTACTTTAAAGAGTCCTCTCCTGCTGATGTTCAGGTGTATATCAGTATGTAGTGTCTCTACTTTAAAGAGTCCTCTCCTGCTGATGTTCAGGTGTATATCAGTATGTAGTGTCTCTACTTTAAAGAGTTCTCTCCTGCTGATGTTCAGGTGTATATCAGTATGTAGTGTCTCTACTTTAAAGAGTCCTCTCCTGCTGATGTTCAGGTGTATATCAGTATGTAGTGTTTCTACTTTAAAGAGTCCTCTCCTGCTGATGTTCAGGTGTATATCAGTATGTAGTGTCTCTACTTTAAAGAGTCCTCTCCTGCTGATGTTTAGGTGTATATCAGTATGTAGTGTCTCTACTTTAAAGAGTCCTCTCCTGCTGATGTTCAGGTGTATATCAGTATGTAGTGTCTCTACTTTAAAGAGTCCTCTCCTGCTGATGTTCAGGTGTATATCAGTATGTAGTGTCTCTACTTTAAAGAGTCCTCTCCTGCTGATGTTTAGGTGTATATCAGTATGTAGTGTCTCTACTTTAAAGAGTCCTCTCCTGCTGATGTTCAGGTGTATATCAGTATGTAGTGTCTCTACTTTAAAGAGTCCTCTCCTGCTGATGTTCAGGTGTATATCAGTATGTAGTGTCTCTACTTTAAAGAGTCCTCTCCAGCTGATGTTCAGGTGTATATCAGTATGTAGTGTCTCTACTTTAAAGAGTCCTCTCCTGCTGATGTTCAGGGTGTATATCAGTATGTAGTGTCTCTACTTTAAAGAGTCCTCTCCAGCTGATGTTCAGGTGTATATCAGTGTGTAGTGTCTCTACTTTAAAGAGTCCTCTCCTGCTGATGTTCAGGTGTATATCAGTATGTGGTGTCTCTACTTTAAAGAGTCCTCTCCTGCTGATGTTCAGGTGTATATCAATATGTAGTGTCTCTACTTTAAAGAGTCCTCTCCTGCTGATGTTCAGGTGTATATCAGTATGTAGTGTCTCTACTTTAAAGAGTCCTCTCCTGCTGATGTTCAGGTGTATATCAGTATGTAGTGTCTCTACGCTTTAATGTACAAAAAGCTCTTTATTTCTCTCATACTGCCTGTGCTGCAGCACCTCTTTTCACCCTCTGTCTGAAACCAGAGCCCAGTCTGCTCTGATTGGTCAGCTGGCTACAGGGATATTAGCCTTTGCGGACCATTTACATGCACTAAAACCTATTAAACACACCACAGGAAGGGACAACCCCCAAATAGCATAATAGGGCCCCTTTAAAGCTATTTTGCTTCCCTTACAGACTTCTCAAAACGTCTAATTTATTTTCTACAAACTAAGTCTATTTGTGTCTTTAGATTTCTCCTTAATTCCCCGAAAGCAAGCGTTAGATAATGCCTCATTTGCATATCCAAACATTCCATACCAAATAATACTGTAAGTAATCAGTGCAAAAAGGTTAGGTCTCCAAATTGCTTATCTGCAAGTAAGTGGAAGTCAATGGTTCGATAATAACCAAAGTGACTGGATGAATAAAGCCAGATGTTAATTGAATGTGATTGTTTTAATGATCAGCACACAATATTCAAATTGCCATGAACCATTTACAATCAGGAGAAAGTTTGAAGCAGCCAAACATGGATTTCTATCTGAAAAACATGACCTGGATCATTTTCACAAGAGAACTAAGTTTGTAAAAAAAAGAAACAACTTCCAGGGCAGGTAGGTGTGTGTCATGTGACTGGTGTGTGTCATGTGACTGGTGTGTGTGTGTGTCATGTGACTGGTGTGTGTCATGTGACTGGTGTGTGTGTGTGTGTGTCATGTGACTGGTGTATGTCATGTGACTGGTATGTATGTGTGTGTCATGTGACTGGTGTGTGTCATGTGACTGGTGTGTGTGTGTGTGTGTCATGTGACTGGTGTGTGTCATGTGACTGGTGTGTGTCATGTGACTGGTGTGTGTCATGTGACTGGTGTGTGTGTGTGTCATGTGACTGGTGTGTGTCATGTGACTGGTGTGTGTGTGTGTGTCATGTGACTGGTGTGTGTCATGTGACTGGTGTGTGTCATGTGACTGGTGTGTGTGTGTGTGTCATGTGACTGGTGTGTGTCATGTGACTGGTGTGTGTGTGTGTGTGTGTGTGTCATGTGACTGGTGTGTGTCATGTGACTGGTGTGTGTCATGTGACTGGTGTGTGTGTGTGTGTCATGTGACTGGTGTGTGTGTGTGTGTCATGTGACATGTGTGTCATGTGACTGGTGTGTGTGTGTCATGTGACTGGTGTGTGTCATGTGACTGGTGTGTGTCATGTGACTGGTGTGTGTGTGTGTGTCATGTGACTGGTGTGTGTGTCATGTGACTGGTGTGTGTCATGTGACTGGTGTGTGTCATGTGACTGGTGTGTGTGTGTGTGTCATGTGACATGTGTGTCATGTGACTGGTGTGTGTGTGTGTGTCATGTGACTGGTGTGATAGTGAGCGGCCCGTCGTTCTTCCCAGATTTGTTGGTGCAGGGGCTGAAGAACGGGAAGATGCACTCGGTGAACGAGTCGTGGAACGTGTGGATGTGGATTTTAGCGTCAACGTTGTAGAAAGACACCTGCAGAGCCAAGAGGACACGAACACATATTTAGACTTAGAGACTCCTACCTATTTCTGCTAATTAGAATAGCAAACACATCACAAGGAAGTGGCTAAAAGATAACTTAATGGAGTAACTTAGTAAAGGAAATCTATGTAATGGAGAAAACTAGATTAGAAATCAAATGCATATCTTTGAGGAAAGGTGGGGAATGGGTCAAGTATAGAACAATATAATACCCGAGTATTAATAGTGTTCTTTTATTTCTTTTCGATTCGTCATCTGTTATGAAGTTACTCTGTGTACCTTGATGTGTTTTATGTACGCTTTGTGAACATTTTCTTACAATGCAAAAATAAAATACAGACTTTAATGTGTATTTAACCTTACCCTTAATTCTCCCTTAACTGTCCCTTAACCTTAGCCTTAATCATCCCTTAATTCTCCCTTAACTGTCCCTTAACCTTAGCCTTAATCATCCCTTAACCTTAGCCTTAATTATCCCTTAACTGTCCCTTAACCTTAGACGTGATTATCCCTTAACCTTAGCCTTAATTATCCCTTAACTGTCCCTTAACCTTAGACGTGATTATCCCTTAACTGTCCCCTAACCTTAATTATCCCTTAACTGCCCCTTAACCTTAAATTATCCCTTAACTGTCTGTTAACCTTAGCCTTAATTATCCGTTAACCTTAGCCTTAATTATCCCTTAACTGTCCCTTAACCTTAATTATCCCTTAGCCTTACCCTTAACTCTCCCTTAACCTTAGCCTTAATTATCCCTTAACCTTAATTATCCCTTAACTGTCCCTTAACCTTAATTATCCCTTAGCCTTACCCTTAACTCTCCCTTAACCTTAGCCTTAATTATCCCTTAACTGTCCCTTAAGCTTAGCATTAATTATCCCTTAAGAGGTTTGTGAGTTGTGTTTCCCATAATGCACCTGTCCTTTCTCAAAGTCCACAAATATCCCGATCTTCTGTGGGTAGAGGCTCAGCTGCACGTCAATGGAGGGCTCGCTGCGAAAGGTGTACTTGTTCCTGTTATATTGACAAGGAAAGAGAAGAAGAAATGTCGGTAATGTCACCGTCACCCTATTTACAGGCGTCAGGAGAACACCTGCTGTTAACACTCACCTCTCCCTCAGGCTGAGGAACCAGTACCCGTTGCTCGGGGTTACCTCGATCTTCCCTTTCCTGTTGATGGACTGTCGGGCGATGCCCAGGTCCCAGTCCGTCTTCCCCCCCACCTCCACCTGACACACACACACACACGTATACATCACTTCAGGGGACATTACATTGACTTACATGCATTTCCTGGAGACTTATCCTAACCTTAACCATAACCAACACATGCCTAACCCTAACCCTTAACCTTAACCTAACCCTAAACCTAACCAAGTCTTCAACCTAAAATTAATGATTCCCCTTATGGGGACCTCCAATGTGTCCCCATAAGGGAGGTGAGTCCCCACACGTGACTGTGTAAACAGATTTAGGTCCCCACAAGTATAGTAATGCTAGGCCACACACACACTCTTAATTGGACGTCTGCATTTAACCCATCCTAGTACTGGGAGCAGCACCACGCAGGGCCCAGGAGGTGAACTTTGACCTCTCCAAGTACGAGACCATGCTCCATATTAAGGTCTGTTCGGGACTTGAACCGGCGACCCTACGGTTCCCAAGCAAGGTCCCAGCAAACTTCTTATAATAAAACAAATATTTTTTCAGAAACTGGCACCAAAAAAACTAAACAATTGTCCCCTCGTTAAAGTTTTGTGATCATGACCAATATATATCTGCCCCTCTGCATAAACACAACATGTGCATTTCCGTGTCAACTTGCAGCATATCTGTTTTAAATAAAGCAGATTTTAGCCTCTCACCTCCCAGTAGTGCCTCCCAGTGGAGATGCTCTCTCTCCCCAACACACACACCACTCGGTCAAACCTCTCGGGGTTATCTGGAAGCAACTGGTGGTGATCTCCACAACGCACCTACACACACACACACACACATATACTTTTTAATTATTTCTGGGCTTTCCCCTGTTTGTAAGGTAAGCTGACAGATCAGATTTACTGTCATTGTAGAGGCAACACAATGCAGTTATTTACAGAAGTTACAGAAGAACAATACCTACAAAAAATGCAATTAGTATGCAGAGGTGGGAGAAGTAGTTAGATCTTGTACTTGAGTAAAAGTACCAGAGTGTAGCAATACTCTGTTAAAAGTAAAAGTCCTACACACACACACCACACACACACACACACACACACACACACACACACACACACACACACACACACACACACACACACACACACACACACACACACACACACACACACCACACACACACACACACACACACACCACACACACACACACACACACACACACACACACATACACACACACACACACACACACACACACAGACACACACACACACACACACACACAACACACACACACACACACACACACACACACACACACACACACACACACACACACACACACACACACACACACACACACACACACACACACACACACACACACACACACACACACACACACACACCACACACACACACACACACACACACACACACACACACACACACACACACACACACACACACACACATTCAATATTAGTGTATACAGAAATTCATAGGCATGATATAATGTATCATACAGGAGAAAAGCGTTCAATACTTTAAATGCCACGGGTAAAAAAACGGATAAAATATTATTAAAACGATTTCTTTTCAAACAAAAAAACCCCAAATAATTAATGCAAACAAGACAACTTACCACAAAATACTTTTTCTTTTTACATTAAAGACAATATGGGGAAAATATACCATCAGTTTTTCTAAAATATTAGCCATAAATAATGGGTTTTATTTATTTTTAACACATACTGTAGGAACTCGGGGAATTTCAAGAATCCCCCATCACTATTATAACAACGATGAATAAAATTACTCCATCTGCTTAATTCAAAAATATAAATACAAAGACAGGAAGGGGAAAAAAGGACTTTCATGCATTTTAATCCTTATTTTGACACTTCTTTTAGATTGTTAAAATGTCCTGATGGGTTTCAGATTGCCTTGAATGATGTACAAATGCACGCTTAACTAAACTATGAATATATAGTTATTTAATACTGACGCTCTTCATGTCCTCTGACAGAATCAGTCTGGGGTGAGCCGTGTTGCCGTTCAGAATCACATCCACTGTAATAAAGAGAGAGGAGGAATCAAAATAATTGTTCTATTTTTAATCACGTCTGGAAGCAATATGTGTCCAAAAGTAATGTGTTGTACCTGTGTACTCCTGCACCCTCCGTATCTCTGCAGAAAAACAGACATGTTGTGTTAAAATGTTGGTACGACTCCAGTATAATGCACTGAATATAAGTATATCATTAACTTGTTAAAGGTGGAATGATCACAAGACTATGTGTATATTTTTATATTTTAGCATATTTAAGGTGGACTGGACACTCACTGGGCTGTGGTCGGACCGGACTGGGTTCCAGTACTAATGGAGGAAAATATGTAAGAAACAAGGAGACAAAAGATTTTTACGATACTAATTTTCACCACTAGAAGGCAGCATTTCAGCCATATGCCATACATTTTTGCATACATTCACAGTAAATATTTATTCAGTATGATAGCTGTCTAACAGAAGTTAAATTCATTTCTCACTTATTCTGACAATGTACTTAACCCCCAATAAAAGAACCCAATAAAAAAAGAGTTGTTAAATAATAGTGAAGTCACGTGGTAATAACAATAACTCATCTCTCTCGAGTTTTATTTTTTAGCTTTGCTAAAAGCCACTGTGTCAAGTGTCCTACTTGGGTTGCCGTCCGGAGTTGTCCAATATGGCGGACCATCTTGCACATGCGCAGCACAGATCGGGCAGGGGGACAGATCGGGTAGTGACAGCGGTACGTCCACACGGCAGCGTGCGTTGAAGCTTGCCGGTGGGCGTGTCTGGCGTGCGACCAACAACCAATCACATTAATCCCCCTATTTTAGTCTGTTTTGATGCTTTACTAAAAAACCTCTGGTGTCCCACCTGGCACCCTATTGGGCCCACGGTCAATTCATTCAAGTGTTTAAAGAATAAGGGTGATTTTATATAGTCAAGCGGCTCTTTTGCTGATTCGTTGTTTCTTATCTTTGCAAACAAGCCGTGTATTTTGCATTTCTTCTGACCTTTTTCTGCGATGTTCTTCAGTTCCTCCTGAAACCTCTCCATCTGAGTGGCCAGCGACCTGTAGACGGTTCCTGTCCCGAGGTCATGGGTCACCGACACCCCCGACCAATCTTTGGCAGGCGGAGGGCTGGAGAGGAGGGGGAACGTCTGGAGAAAAAAACAACTTCGTTACTGTACTTAAGTACATTTTTCTGGTATCAGTATTTTACTCCAATACTTATTTTCTGACGACTTTTTACCTTGACTTCTTACCTTTTGAACACAAATACCTGTACTTTCTACTTCTTACATGTTGATCACAAATACCTGTACTTTCTACTTCTTACATGTTGAACTCAAATACCTGTACTTTCTACTTCTTACATGTTGAACCCAAATACCTGTACTTTCTACTTCTTACATGTTGAACTCAAATACCTGTACTTTCTACTTCTCTCATTTTCCAAACAGCTGGTTCCTTTAGTCTGAATGTGTGTTTGATGCGTGATCATTATTCTTTAGAGTCATTGCGTGCCTATTGATTTGAACACGATCCGTGTATCCATCATTTCCTGGTCTTCTCTAAAGAAGAGGGACCAATGGAAACGTTGTCATGTTGCCGTTGTTCAGCATGGAAACATTCATTAGCTAACAATGACATTATTGTTCTATTAATATAAAGGGAGGTCAGGTACTCTTTAAAGCAGCTGCTAGTTATGGGTACTTTTTACTGAAGTACATTTCAAAGCCTCTTTACTTTCACTTGAGTAAAGAAGTTTAGTCAGTACTTCTACTTTCACCAGAGTATTTTTAAACACGACTATCTGTACTTCTACTTGAGTAAAGGATGTGTGTACTTTGCCCTCTCTGCTTATCCTCCACCTTTATGACCTCACTGACCTTGACACAGTGCAGGTGGTCTTCTGATTGGACGAGCTCTTTGAGGTTGGTCTCTCTCCTCCGCAGCTCCTCCACCTCCAGCTCTATCTGTCGGATCATGGCGTCGGCCTGATGCGTCGCCGCCCTCCGGCTCATCTCCATGACCTCCAGCAGCTCCGCCTGCGAGCGCTGGACGGCCAAAACCAGGTCTGAGAGCAGGGCGACGCTGCAGGACGTCTCTCGCTCTACTACCAGCTGAGGAGGGATGTTAAAGAGTGTTAGGACACCTTTAATACAGCCTCCAGGTCAGGGTTTACTCTCAGGATTCAAGGATTTAAGGCTTTCATTGTCATTTGTACATAGCTAGATAGCTAGTGTAGATATGTTAAATGGCACTGATGGAACCAAATGTGCCCAAAGCTTAGTCCGCTTGGTCTTTTTTTTGCTAAATCTGTCTAAAAAGGTCAATTCTCACTTGTTTTGCCTCAATTTTGATACAGGGTACTTATTATATGTTCTACTTTGGATTCCTAAAGCTTTTAGGCTACTAACCCATCATTCAAGGGTGGTTTTCACTATAAGTAATGGGTTTTATTTGGGCGGAGACAAGAATTTACACTTTTTGACTATGTTCCATCTGGATTTACTCTGACACTGAAACATCTTTATTGATTCTGACACTTCTACATCCAACTCACAGATGTGACCTCGCTTTCATAATAATAAATTATTCATATAACCCTTTTAGAAGTTAAGTTATAGTCCTTTGTTTTGGGTATGTCATTTTCGAGCCTGAACCCTGAAAAACAGGCTTGGGGCTTAAGAGGTTAATCCAAATTGTAGGTCACAGGCTCCTCCAACAGTGCAACACAATAAACAGAATTGAGGTAAAACCATCATTTAAAAAAAAAAAACAGTAGCGACAGTGTGTTTCTGATTAAAGGCTGATAACGGGATGACAGGAGGATTTTCCGGTTCTGAGTGAGTGTGTGTGTGTGCGTGTTTTTTACCTCCAGTTCACTCGCTGACTTTCTGATCTCCTCGATCTTTCCGATTCTCCGTCTAATCATCTCCTGGATCTCCTGCTGCGACACAACCAGCCTGTCCTACACACACACACACACACACACACACACACACATACACACGTCAGTGCTTATATATAAAAACAAAGACGCTAAAGAAGTACCCTCCCTGAAGTCAGAGAGGTTCACTCTGTTTTCCCCACCTTAGTTTCCATCCACTCGGCCTCCAGAGTCACCGTATCGTGACCCTGATGCTCCTCGGTCTCACACTCCGGACAGATACACACTTTATCAGTCCGGCAGTAAATCTGAAATCATTTTGATCAGAATCAGAAACAGATTTAGCACCAGGTAGGTTGACACGTACGAGGAATTTGACTTGATGTCGTGGTGCATGCATAACACAAATAAATACTTAGTTCCCACTTGACAGTTAACGGAAATAAACAAACCATCACATGAACACGGATCTCTAAAATACAGGCTGGGATATCTCTGCAGCATATACCGTATTTAGATTTTGATAATATTTGTTAAATTGTGCACTATTAGCATTTGGCATACAACCCCCAAATCAGATCTACACAATCTGGTGTATAAATGAACACAAACAGTTGAACCCAGAAAGGTAGGTTGATATATGACATTTTAGTACCTCCTAAAGAAATGGTATAATTACCACAGGGATCAATAAAGTACTTCTTATCTTATCTTAACATTCACACTGATATGAAGATAGACATTCATCTGCTGCAATAAAGAAAACCCAGACTACAACCTTGAAATATTGTCTAAAATATACCTAAAAAGGTTTCAAATAATTAAAGGAAAATCTGACAATCCGTTTAAACCATAGAATGTCAAATTATCATAAAAGAAAGTTGCTCTTATAGACGAACGATTAAATTGTTATCCGAGGTTAAAGTACCATGGTTCCTCGGTGGTGGATCTCACAGACGGGGTGGTTCGGGCGGTTCGGGCCGTTCGCCGCCCCGCTCATAGTGAACCTTCTCCGGCTGTTGGAGCGATAGTAAGATGGTGGAGGAAGATGGGGGGCGGAGGGGATCGTAATGGTAGCGATGGGACTGTGGCTCGGGACTGAAGAAGCCAGAAAGGGGGTGACTGATGATGATGGAATGGACACAGCTTAAAGGAAGAAGACACAGGTATTATGAGAAAGATCGAGGAAAGGTGAAGTGTGCTTGACAGCTCTCAGAAAATCTGGTTCCAGACTAATTTGTAAAATGCAGATATAAGAATTTGAGTTCTCTCTCTGATCTTGATGTTTTCAATGACATCCCAAGGCCTGATAACGCCTAAATAAATGTATTATTTGTGTCTCTTCCTGAGGTTAAACATACAATATGTATATTTGGATAAAACCCAGAAAAAACTCAGTTGGTGACTTGAGAAATTGGAGAAATTAACCTTTGGGATTAATGCAAACCTTGAAAACTTTGATAACATATGGTGGGAATGTGTGCATTTTTTGAAAAGATTAATTAATTAATATGAAAGACTTGACCGGATAATGTATATCTTCTTGTTTACCAGATTTATAACCCACTGTTAGATCCATTGACAATTTCACATGTCTATTTAAAAATAAATGTATGTATTTAGTTTGGCATTTGTCCGAATTATCTTTAAAAAAACGTTTGAAACCCTCGTCTTACCCGGAGTCTCACTGGGAAGAGTCTTTGGAGGTTTTGGTGAAACTCGAGGCAGCCTTTTCCTTAATTCCTCATATAAATTGTCCGGTATTCCTCCTCCTCCTCTTCCTCCTCCTCCTCCTCTTCCTCCTCCTCCTCCTCTTCTTCCTCCCTTCTCCTTCCCCACTCCTTCTCCTCCAGTCATTGATCTGAACTGATCGGTGATCTCTCTCAGCGTCCGGTTGATCTGCAGATCTGGACGCTTCATGAAGGTTTTCTTACACAGAGGACACACGCACACCTGGGAGAGGAAGAGAGGAAGGGAGGAAGGAAGGAAGGAAGGAAGGAAGGAAGGGAGGATGCATTAAAAGGGGAGGAAAAAGGGAAACCAAAGAGGAAAATACATTCAGGAAAACGTCCGTAAAGATGAATGGATGTTGACGTACACAATCGGTCTCGGGCTAATTTCGTGTATTTGTGTTTGGCTGAGGAAACGATTTATTTTAATTGTATTTTATTCACATTTTCTTGTATTTGTACACACATAAAACTACATAAAATCCAGATTATTATAGATAAAATAATGTGTCAGGAGGTCAAAGAAGCTACAGGCTTATCCAAATGGAGAACAACTATAACAAACTCAATAGAGAAATATCCAGTAAAACATAAAAGAAATGGATGAAAAATTTCTGGTTCTATACAATATGTTAGTCAAAACCCAAATGCAAATAGTTTTGAAGGTATTTCAAGCATCCCCCAAGACTATTCCTACTATACGGATAAGACAAAGACTGTATTTGATGATTACTTTAAGAAAAATAAGTCAGGAAGATCTAATAAAGGGACCTTCATACAGAAAAAATCTAATAAATATATGAAAAAATAACTGTTTTATAAAATAATAACCATAAATAAGGTTTATTTTCAAACTTATATGATTCTTCTGAAGGTATTTCAAGGAGCCTCTACAACTATTCTTACTATTACATATAAAAAAGACTGTATTTGATGATGAGAAAAACAAGACAAGAAGATAATAAAGGGACCTTAATACAGAAAAAATCTAATAATTACAAGAGAAAATTACTGTTTTAAAAAATATTAAATACGTAGGGATTGATATGAAGGTATTTCAAGATTCCTCCACAACTATTCTTACAATCTTGATATGAAAAAAGCACCGTCACACCCAGCACACCTTCTTTACAATACAAAGACTCCCCTACCATCGCCCCGTCCCAGTATGTGTTGATGCAGGCCAGACAGAAGCTGTGTCCGCACGGCGTGGACGAAGGGTTGTTGAAAACATCGAGGCAGATCGAGCACAGAAACTGCTCATCGGAGAGAAAACGTCCACATAAAGACATCCTGTGGGCAGCCAGAGACACATTTACACTAATCAAGTTACTATTACTTCCAATGATGCTATCACTACAAAAACTCAACATCTTGCCAAGTATATGTGTCTAGTTAGTATCTAGTCAGAATATGTCTTTACACCTGCTATAATAACTTCAGGAGAAACAATACAGTGAGATATCGGGTCTTGTTTTTAGACAATCCATCATCTTGTTAAGTCAACACATCTCATTTTGAGTCGTAGGCTTATCTTATTTTGGAAAATCACCAACTAACATCAGAAAACAGAATAATTTTGAGCATTTGCGGCTTATTAACACATTTCCTGATTCTGGTCAAATAGAGTTCAAAATAAGTTCTCCCAGCTGATTACAAGATCTGATGTATCTAAATATCCCATCGTCAAGGAACCAAGCACATTTTCACTTGTTCTATTGGCAGATTGTTGTACTTATTTCAAGTGAAAACACCTTGTTTTCATTCGTGTTTAACTTGTTTTTGGAGCAGCATTTGTTCCAGTGGTGGGAGAGTGAGGAACTTCCGGTCATAGCTTCTGCTTTAACAACGTCAAATAATCAATCAGTCAATTCTGAGATAATTAATACGAGTGTGAATGGATATGGACTGTTGGTATGATAAACAAGACATTACAAAGGGAGTCAATTAACAACACGAGTTCACGACGTTGGACATTTAAGAGACAATAAATGATTCGCGGCAGAAGAGATCAGACTTATCTCTAAGTGTAGTGTATAAGTAACTTGTTCTCGATAATTATGAACATTAAATAAGAGAGGGAAAATGTAAACCTTACCTGTTGCCGGGTAGAAATATCCAGAAAGCTGCAGAGGTAGAAATTGTTCTTATTATTATTTTCCTCCCGTATGTTGTTCCTTGTTCTTGTTTCTTGATCACCGTCACACGGACTTGTGAAATGTGTTTGCTTTCTCATATACGACATAAAAAGGTGTGTGTGTGTGTGTGTGTGTGTTTTCCTCTCAGTCCCCGCCCTCTTACCTGTGTGCCTGTTGGCAGGTAAAAGTGGCAGGACTGGTTGTAAGGTAGCAGAATGATGAATTACATTTCACAACATTTCATTTATCTAACACTTTTATCCAAAACCACTCGCACACAGAAACAAATGGGCTGCGAGGAAGTTCACATTATGCTTCCTTGCCTCAGGCCTTGTCAAATAGAGTTTCTTGAGAACAAACAATCAACTCTCTTCAGAAATGAGAAGAATTACACCTGAGGGGAACTGTGAGATAGAACATAGCTAAATTGGTTGATAAATTGACATAAATGTGGTATTTTGCAATTTCTTTCTTATTTTTTTAACCCCAAAACACTGAATGAAAGCTTTTCCAATGAATATTTACGTTACTTGTATTTTTTGTGATGTATAAAATGTACTTTATTGCAATTTCTTCCTTTAGCGTCTTTCAGCACTTTCTTTTGGTTTTATACCGCTCTTATCTGTGTCTTTCTTAAATCCAGGTGGCTCTTTTGAAGTGTAGAAATAATCAACTTTCTTTAGCATCTAATTGAATTACACCTTGGGGGAAATGTGAGATTTCTAATACAGTTAACATCTGATTAACACTGCGAAACTGTCAACAAAATTGCTTAAAAGCTTGATATAAATACTTTTTCTTACTATATCGCACATTTTTTAATGACAAAACACTGAAATAAAGCTGTTCTTACATTGAAATGTGTACAGGAGAGTTCCTTTAAGCACTACAGAGGCTTTTAGTGTCTTTCAGCTCTTTGTTTTGGTTTGTTTTTGACACTCTTATCAGTGTCGTTTTAAATCCAGGTGGTTCTTAGATCATAAAACACTGTATTAAGGCCCCGTCCACACGGAGACGAAACAGAGACGAAAACGCTGGAGACGCTGTAGTACATATGCCGGGCCTGTAAGTGGCGCTGTACTTCCGCCACAAAATACACCAAAAGCAGCAAATAAGACTGATGACTATTATTATTATATTATTATTGTTCCTGGTGGTTGTGGTAGAGGAGCTGTAGATTTTGCACTAAACTCTGTAGCCAGTTGCCAGTAGCGTCTGCACGAAAGCAACCCTGTGATTCGCCATTGTTGTTGTTGGCGAAACGCATCAGCAATGACGTGGGAGGCGGGGCTATGGCGTCATCGATTTCAGGAAATGCTCGTATAGGGCGTAGACACGGGAATGCAAGCATTTCGTCCTCAGACCTACCAAAACCGCTTCGGCCTCGTGTGGACGAACCGTCTATACGATAGAGAACGTTACCGGATTCAACTGATATCGTCTCTGTGTGGACGGGGCCTAAAGCTCTCCTAATCAATACTTTACAAACAATGTATGGGAGAATCACAGACTGTCAAAGTGATAGCTTAAAGGCTTCATATGATGAAGAAAATGGTCTTAATTGCACTTTGTTTTAAAATCACAAAACACAGAAATAAAGATTTTCAAATCAATATTTTTCATTAATAATGAATAGGAGACTTATCGTTTAATTGTGCAGTTCCTTTTAGCACTACAGAGGTTTCTGGTTTGTAGTGTGTTTAAGCTCTTTGATTACTGTTACCACTCTTTTCTTTCATTGCCTTTTAAATCCAGGTGGCTCTTAGATGTTTTAAAGTGTAAAAACAATCAACTTCTTTAGCATAAAAGAAAATGTAATCCTACGGGGAACTTTGAGATTGTTAACATCAAAATAATTGCTTAATGAGTTGATTTTATGAATAAATAATATATTTATTTCGTGTTTTTAATCACAAAACACTGTCTAATCACTATTTTATATTAACAGTGTATACGAGAAATATCACCTAACCCTGCAGCTACTTTGAGCTAGCTTTTATTTTATTTTTAGCTTTGTTTTGGTTCACTTTCACAACTCTAATCAGTGA
Source organism: Harpagifer antarcticus (assembly GCA_902827135.1). Classification (NCBI taxonomy): domain Eukaryota; kingdom Metazoa; phylum Chordata; class Actinopteri; order Perciformes; family Harpagiferidae; genus Harpagifer; species Harpagifer antarcticus. Next base: position 156,460 of record CADEHL010001145.1, on the reverse strand, counting down.
TCATTTTAAATCCAGGTGGCTCTTAGACAGTTTTTAGCATATGTAAAACAGATTTCTCCTATTCTACTATTATTTGTTTTGTTGCTAGGCTAATAACCTCCTTGACGAACCAACCTATTGTCCTCAATCAGTTCCTTTTAATACAAATCAAGTTACATATGTCTTTTTAACATAACAGAAAGGAACAATGTCTTCTCTCTACTCAACCCTGCGATTCATTTCAATTTTCATAATGATTACAAGACTTAGTTATGGCATCTAAATTATCTGGGACTTTTCTACATGTGTGCGTGTCTTTTAACCAGTCAGACATCTCACATTCCTCACAGCAACTGATGCTCTACCTTCAGTTCGAGATAAGACAATTCTCAGGCCGCGTGTACCCAAACAGGATGCTGGGCTTTGTGACAAAAACATCTCACTCAGTCTCATGAGTGAGTGCTTTTTTTGTGAGGCCTGTGAAGATGTTGTTGCAGTAGTCAAGCTTGCTAAAAACAAATGCTTGGACAAGTTTTTCAAGGTCTTGCTTGGACATAAGGTCTTTAATACGCGAGATATTTTTTAGATGATAGTAGGCTGATCTGTTGATTGCCCTGATGTGGCTGTTAAAATTGAGGTCAGAGTCTAAAATTATACCTAAGTGTCTTGCTTGACATTTCAGTTCGAGTAATAGTGATTCCAGGTGTGCAGAGACTTTAATTCTTTCTTCTTTGGTTCCAAAAACAATTACTTCAGTTTTTGTTTTTTTGAGCTATAAGAAATTACGGCACATCCAGTCATGTATTTGTTTTAGACATGTGATCAATAAATCAGTAGGACCGTATTCATCTATGGAAAGTGATATGTAGATTTGGGTGTCATCCGCGTAATTATGATAAGAAATGTTGTTATTTCTAATTATTTGAGCAAGTGGCAGCATGTACAAATGAAATAGAAGGGGCCCGAGGATCGACCCCTGGGGAACTCCACAAGTCATTTTGGTTCTGTCCGATGTACAGCTACCAATTGAAACAAAATACCCTTGGTTTTCAACATAGGATGTAAACCATTTTAGGACAGTGCCAGACAGACCCACCCATTTCTCTAGTCTTTCTATTAAAATGTTGTGATCTACGGTGTCAAACGCCGCACTGAGGTCTAATAGAACTAAAACTGTGGATTTTCCACAGTCGGTATTACAATGAATGTCATTTAAAATCTTTAATAAAACCGTCTCTGTGCTATGATGAGACCTAAAACCAGATTGGAAGGTGTCTAAAATGTTATTGGAGGTCAACAAACTGTTAAGTTGAAGGTAGACAACCTTTTCAATTATTTTGCTTAAAAATGGTAAATTTGAAATTGGCTTGTAATTACTGATTGTCAGTGTATCGAGGGTGTTCTTTTTTTAGCAGTGGCTTAATAACTGCAGTTTTCAAGCCCTTAGGGAAGTCACCTGAATGGAGCGACATGTTCACAATCTGCAGTACATCTGAGGCAATATAGCAATAGACATTTTTAAAGAAGTTTGTCGGGAGACTATCAAGACTACATGTAGTTGTTTTTAGATGGAATATAACGTCTTCAAGTGTTTTATGGCTGACTGGAACAAACTCTGACATGTTTGCTTCATTAATTATTTGTCCTTGCAATGGGAACATAGGGTCAAGACTCGGAATTGAGGAATTTATATCTTGCCTGATCTTTAAGATCTTTTCTGTGAAGAATAAAGCAAACTCATTACATTTCTGAGTGGAGATTAGTTCAGGGGTTATTTCCATTCTGGGGTTAGTTAACCTATCAATAGTGGAAAATAATAAACGATAGTTATTCATATTTTTGTTGATAAGGTCAGAGAAAAATGATTGTCTAGCTTTCTTCAGTTCAAGACCGTAGGTGAATAGTTTTTCTTTGTAAATATCATGATGTATCTTGAGTTTTGTTTTTCGCCATCTGCGTTCAGCTTTCCGGCATTCTGTTTTTCTCCATGGTGCTTTCTCTTTTCCAAAGATTTTTTAACTTTCACGGGCGCAATGACGTCAATGATATTCGTCAGTTTTGACGATGTAGGGTCATTACAAAGTATACAGTTGTGTATAAACAACTTTATTCACAGGTTTTTATTGATCAATTAAGTCATTTGTTTGTTTTTGTTTATTAAAAATCTTAATCTGCAAATTAAATCCAGGTGAGATAAACCTGCAATCATTCCCTCTGTAATTGGAGTACTCAAGATGTTGTTTCTCACCACAGCTGACGAGTGATATCTTTACTAGCATTCAGACGTTACACTGAAGAAACCAGAACTTAACCCCTTAATCTTTGTAATGGCATCATGATACCATATTATTATTATTATAGGTACCTGAATAACACAAGGGAAGGTACTTGAAGTTCTGAAAGAAAAAAGTGTTTTATGGAAATCCAGTAGGTGTTGATATTATATTCAAGCTGGAGAAACGTGATGATCTATTGCCTTGATATTCCCAGTATTGAATTTTCATATTTAGAGTCCAATTTTCATGCTCTTTAAGCTCTGTTTTGGTGTCCATCACTAACCAAAATTCACTGCTTATATGTACCGTTTCATAGCCATTTTCAGTGCTTCTGAAACTTTGTAGTGCCGAACAAAATGTGCAACTTTCTGAGTTTACTAGGGCCGCCTGAACGCACTATTAGTGTCTACAGCTCGTTCAAAAAGGTAGACACAGTTAATCACAAGAGATATTTGAAGGCTATACCCAGATAGCAAAATATGTTAAATCAACGTTGAATTATGGTCAAAAATGTTGATTTTTGGTTAAGGTTGAAGATTGATGGTGGATCAACCTTAAATGTTGATGTCATTGAATTAACGTTGTATTGTGGTCGAATTTAATGATTGAAATGCCAACATTGAATCAATGTTGAATCTATGCTGTTTGCCTTTTCTTTTTTTCTGGAAAAATATTTTTTTCAAAATCAAACACCAGATTCTGGGTCAGCGTGCTGCCCCGAACGTGCCCATATAACTTTCATCACACACGGCCTTACGGTTCCCTTTAATTGGCTGGGGTCAAGGGGCTTTCTATTTTGCGTTATATCTTGATAACTATAAGGTTTTGGAATCGGCCTTTCGGATATGTCGTACAGCTCATCAAGGCGCACGCGTGGATGCCCTTGGTGTCCCGGTTCGACATTCCTACGAGATGTTTGATTTTCAAAGTTTTCATTCAGTATGGCCTAAAGGTCTTACCCTCTGTGATGCTCCCTGAAAGTGCAGGACTCTGAGTGGGAGTGTCGTACGAGAAAGGCGAAGACATCCACACGTGCGTCTTGGCGAGCTGTACAACATATCCGAAAGGCGGATTCTAAAAACCTATCGTTGTGGAGTTATAACTATTTATTGCATTGTAAGACTGAACAGTACAAGCTTCTTGAAGAATATGGGTTGTTTTAACCCAAACATTTATAAAAGTTAATTCACTGCTAATTTTCTGATGACTATGAACTGATTTGTAATATTTTGTATACAGTATTCATCCACTTTGGGTCATATTGGGGATTGTACTCAAATGTTTTTACTGAATCTGTCTGACGTCATCACGTATGTGCTCTGCCCCCGACGTGCCTCACTGCTCTCATCCATTTGAGTCCGCCATTACAACTCCTCTCGGATGAAATCACTCACACTTTCAGAAGTATACTTTGCCCATGGCATGTTTACTCAGATTTAGCATGTCATGTGTCTGTTTATCTCTGCTGCCTTCAGTCCACATATACATTGTACTCTGAATTAAATAGTCATTTTATATTTGTGCAGAGTTTCACAGGATAACGATCGCCAACCTGAAGAACCACTTTTACGCGGAGTTGGATCGGCATGTTGTTGAGCTTGTTCAGGAAGAAGGCGACATGCAAAGGCGAAGTGTCTGAAGTTCAGCTCTTCACCGCCTATGACCTCCAGGTGAGTCGGTTAAGCCTCTTGGTGTTTTATTATCATACTAGAGTGGATTTTCTGTGTGTGTGTTGGGGGGCAGGGGGTCAGCCTGCCAGTTAATGTTATTGCGCCTGGTTGTTGTGCTAATGAGATACAGGTGGGATCGCAGACGCCTCAATTGCTTCAAAATGGTAATCTCTTCAGTCATGGAAGAGCCCTTGTGATATAAATTGTTGTGTAGCTATGCTGTTTAGCATCCAAAGTAAAACAAAGATATGTTTTCGCACTCAAGGATCAAGGTGACGTCCATAGCCGACGTGCTGCTCTCCTCCCTGCCTGGATTTCTGCATGAGGATGACTCCAGGTTTCTGAGGCTGTGGCATGTAAGTCAACATAATAACTGTTTTCAATGTATGTGACAGATCATCAAAAAATATAGTTTATCTTATAAATACACATGCACACACATGCAAACAGACAGACACACAGACAGACACACAGACATAGACACACACACACACACACACACACACACACACAAACAAACACATGAACAGACACACATACAGACACACATACATACAAACAGACACACACATATAGACAGACATACACACATATACACATACACACAGATACACATACAAGCACACACATACATAGACACACACATACACACACACACACACACACACACACACACACACACACACACACACATACATACAGGTACACACATACACATACACACACATTGACACATTTCCTTACATGGGAGGTTACAATAGTGTCATATGCTAATAACTTTATTTCCTACTGTGTGTTTCAGCTGGGATGTCAGGATTTGGTGCTGCCCATTACCACCAGCTCCAGGCCCCACAGCTACAGGCCCCACAGCGAGCAAGTACAAGTACTGGTCAGGGTTTCCGCTAAGATTTTTTCTCGCCGGTCAAATGTCCGAACAGAATTTATTTTACCGGACACATTTGAAACTTACCGGTCATGTTTCAATAATAATAATAAGAATTGTGTGGCAGAGTTTCCGTTAGCAGGTAATCACCGGACTATGACCGGCTATGCTGATGTTTAAAACTCAGTTAATGGGAGTCGTTTTTATATTGCTTCAGTTTATAATCGTAACAGATCGAAAAATTCAGATTCATTTTTCAACAAATGATTACACAAACAACAAAAAACATCATTATTACATTCAAAGAAACTACTTGTAGTAGATGAACTACATTATTCAAAAGTTTACATTAACTTTGAATAATAACATGGGAGAAACGGATCCTCTCTTTTCCTCCCTCCCTCCCTCTCTCCTGACAGCCCGTCAGTTTCTCATGCAGTGTGCTAAACAGTGGGCGGGGCTTCAGGTCAGACTCAGCAGCTGATCTGATCTCTCTCTCGCGTCCGGTTACACTACACTCGCGTTTATGTCCATATCGATCAGATCCAGCTCTCCTGATCGGCCTATAGAGAGCGCCGATCAAACTATTAAGAGTGAATATCGGCCGATAATGATCAGGCGGGCAATCGATCGGAGCATCGGACATTTTGACCGACAGGTTTTGAATTTACCGGTTTTTATTCAATTTGACCAGCTAAAAACCGGTAAATACCGGCTAACGGAAACCCTGGTACTGGTATGATGCCCTACTCTTTCACTACACTAACGTTTTGAGAGACAGGGACACAGAAGTCAATGAATACTATTTGACATATGTATGACTTACAATTCAGATTTTGTGTTCAGACACCCTGTGGTAGTTGACAACAATATGCTGGAACATCAGGTTATGTTGCTACTCCCAAAGTATAGTGAAATATAACTAATGATTTTGTTTATACAGGGATATCGGGAATGGGATACGGCTCGGTGCAGTACACCATCTATATTCTGATGATGATCATTGCTCTCTTCTTTGTTCATCTGCCCTCTTTGATTGAATACTTTATCAACAGTTTGAAAAAAGTACAGGGGCACAGTTATACAGTTATACAATAATGCTAAAAGCCAAGGATAACAAAAAGCCCTGAGGGCTTGTTTCCATTGTGGTCCTGTGTATTCAATTAATCTGTATGAGTTCTCTCTCCTGAGAGGATACTGAAAATGCCTTTTCTGTTTCCCAAAGAGCTGTAGGGAAGGGGAGACCCCTGTTACTGACTAAACACTTGATCACAATATATTCACACACACACACACACACACACACACACACACACACACACACACACACACACACACACACACACACACACACACACCTAATAACCTTTCAAAATGTGTGCAGTGATTAAGTCTCATGAATGTTTGCGTTTTACAGATGGAACCACACAGATGCACGGCGATGACACCAGGCTGCATTTGAAAGGCAAGTCTATTAGACTTAGTGTAATTTCTCATGAGTAATTTGCAGGTTATATTCAATTCTCACTTTATACTTTCAATTATATTATTCTTAAGACATTGCCATCCAGAAGATGACTTCAATGCTCGCTGAAGTACTTGTGGTGGAACAGGGCCTGTCCAGAGATGTGCAGTTCATCAAGAATGAGTTGGCAGAGGGCAACATGACCCCGGCTGGTAGTCAGGGACCAGGGTAAGCCACAACCCATATGTTCCCCATCCAGCTGCCAATCGCCAATGAAGACGACTTCAATGAGCAGGGTTCGTACGGGTGCTTGAAATCCTTGAAAATGCTTGAAATTTGACGTGGTGTTTTCAAGGTTGGGAAAGTGGTTTAATTTTGGGAATGGTGCTTGAAATTGAGATAAAGTGCTTGAAAATGTAAATGCTTTACTTTTACAATATATTTCTGTCTGACTTCGCTTAGGGAGTGAGGTGTGACTGATGGTGATTCAGAACATAATTATGCTCTTTGTGAGCCATATAGTACCGACTACCGAGTTTGAATCCAACTCCTATAATGTATTTCATGTCTCTCTGTAATCCCCTGTTGAAGAATAAAGCATGAACTTAATCTAACAAAAAAGGTTAGGTTGGAATCAGGTGATGGTGAAGCTATAAGAAATAAACCAAAAAAAGACAACCTAATTGGTGAGCTTTAGAGGTGCTCGGATGCAAATGTTATAACCTGGATAGAGCCAGGCTAGCCGTTTGCTCCTCTTTCCAGTCCAGTCTTTTAGCAAACTGGCTGCTGACTGTAGCTTGTGTTACTGTACAGAGTGAGAGTGATTTTCTTATTATAACAGAAGTTGTATGGGATACACACACACTCTCTCTTCCTCACGCTTATTTTTGTAATCTTGTCTTTCAGCTGCTGCAAGCTGACCCACAATGGCTTCAGTGAAACTCTGAAGAAGTGGCTTCGTTATGCTCCAGAGCGCGAGGGAGGCATCCCAAGGAACACAAGTGAAATGAACACAAGTGAAACAAACGCAAGTCCAACTTAGGGTACCCCACCACACTCTAATGTGTTTTCCTTGTGCATACAGTACAAAGGTTACGGCCTCATAGACAATACTGTTCTTTCATGGACAATAGACTGTTGTTCTTACAATCAAAAATAAGTCAAATGTTTACAGCTTCGCCTTCATGGAAGACTTAAAGCTTCAGGCTGTTCTTGTTTGGAGTTGCACCAATGGTTCTTACACACCCTCTTGTTTTTGATGAGGGTATCTTGTGTCACTGTATATTTGCACATGCGATGTGTCCTCTGCATTTATTCCACAGCGTTTGGGGAGCAATAACGGGTTAAGAGTCTTGCTCAGGGACGCATTGCTGCCTGTTTTCTAAAATAAATTTGAATATTAAAATCATGTTTTCTGTCATTTTTAGTTTGATTTCATACATTTTGGGAAATATGGTAATTTTGAACAAGCTAATAACAATCGTCTGCCAACAATACATGGTGTAGTGTGTGTTTACAAGTTTGGACCACTTCATTCAGTACAGTATTGATGTTGCACTTGTTAATGGTCTGTTAAGATGTAGACCTATACGCAGAAAACTCATTGGTGAAAAACATTGACTTTTTTAATGTGTTACAGTATGCTTAGAAAAGTTGAATATTTGAATGTAAGTTTTACATGTAGATTCCCATTTGGATGATGGTTGAATCAATGTTGATTATATGTCAGTTATGGTTGAAAGTCCAACGTTTATTCAACATTAAAACAATTTGCGCTTTCTGTTTAATTTCAATGTCCAGGTTTCAACATGGATTCAATATTTCTGCCTAACCATATTTCAACATTGATTCACTCATATTTTGCTATCTGGGTAAACTACTGAAACAGCCCTCAGCGACAGACTGTAGTACCAGAAACACACTAATGGCGCGTTTTCACTGCAGCGTAGCTCGCTTTAAGCGTGCCGAGCCGTGCGGGGCCTGTTTTTGGTTGCGTTTCCACTTGGACCGTCCACACTCACAACAACGGCCTATACAGACATAAATAAACCAGCGACTGTATTCACCATGACACAGACAGTCTGTGGTTTGTACTTGTTTAACTTTTGTCTAGTTTCTGAACAGATATGAAGAGCTGTGAGCTCTGAGTGCTAAGAGCTAACGGCTGTGTTGTTTTTCTGGGGCTCTCATTGAAGATGACGTCACGGCTCCGCCTACACTGCGTTACTATAGTAACTACCACAGTTCCTAAACTGTAATGGAAGCGCAGCATTAAAGTGAGCCGGGTCTAATAATGCCTAACCAAATCGAGCGAGGCCGAGCGAGGCCTGCAGTGGAAACGCGCCATAAGAAATGTTACTAGGTCACTGTGCCAGGCCAGACTCCTTCAATAGCATAACACCTATTGTAAATACTCACATGCAATTAATCATCCTTTGCAAGCGTCTGGAAGTCAACTCACACAGCGACACATAAATTAAATCCTTAAACATGTCAACATCTAACATTGAAACGTGAGAATGCATTCAAAGGTACAATAACTAGCTAACTAGCAAATAAACAGAAGGGTTATTAAGGTAAACACATGTTTTTACTCTATCGAATATGCATAGGCCCACACATTTTATGAATAAATAAAAGTCACTGAAAATCATTTTCCTTCAGTTGTGAGCAAACCTAGTTTTAAAAACATCCATGTCTTAAAAGTGAAGCCAATGCGGAAAAACATTAAACCTGCATTATTTCAAATGGCCAGCAGGGGGCTCGACTCCATTGAAGTCTATGAGAAAATGATCCTGCTTCTTTCTTGATTTATTACCTCTTCGAACATTTTTCTTGTGAGTTTATGGTGTTAATCTTTAGCTTTAAGTCTAACGATTAACACAAATAGACGACCAGGGCTACATATTGATTGACAGCAAGCTACTATGTCGTCCAGCTTGGGTGTTTTTCGTGTTTTCAATTCATGAAAGTTAATAGAAAATGTTGGTATCCGTATGAGTCTTGTTCAGCGTTCTACTGTACTGAGTCACTTCTGGTCCAAAAGAATCAAGGTCGCAACGACCAAATTACAATAATTGAGGCTTCAAAATGGTACTGATGTCATGGTGGCTGCATCCACTTGTTATAAACAGTCTATGAAGCCAATATGGCTCAAAATGAAATGAAATCTTCATATATATGGAGGCCAAAGTCTTTACATTCCTTCCATTAGGGCCTTTTCCTTCCCCTGCATAGTGTTACTGTTGTTGTTGTTGTTGGTGGTGTTGCTGACACTGCTGGCTCTCTTCATCTGGTACATTACCTTCGCTGCTTCATCAGAGAGAGTCTGGAGGGGAATTAGATGAGAAATCAGTGAGTTAAAGATCCCGGTTCCTGTCTTTTTTTAAACTTTTGTATGGAACAAAATGTGACATGTTAATCACATGATCTTTAAAAGGAGATGAGGCAGATTTTGTCACTTTTAGACGGAGCCAGGCTAAGTGTTTCCACCTGTTACCAGTCTTTATGCTAAGCTATGCTAACCCAGTGCTCTGAACCATCCCTTTAATCACTTTTTGGTGGGTAAAGATGACATTACGTGTTATTACCAGAAGAAAATGTCTCAATCTGACTATTTATACAACACCTTTTTACCTCTCTAAAGCGAGGTAATATTGTATTTAGAGCTGGAGCACACACACATATTTTTACCATGACCCAATGCAAAAAATACTCCCCATATTTAATTGACAATTGTAGATATTGTGCTCGTTAACAGACACACAGGACTAAAGAAAATACTGAAGTGTAGATGAATAATACATTTATAAACTGGTTTCATAATTCAGGTGTATGATTACCTGTGATTCAGGGGTGATGTCATCACAGATTGTTGTCATGGTGTCCATCCAGTTGCCATAGATACTCTCTTCTTTTTGGATAGGCCTCTGCTTACTAACACACACACACACACACATTGCAGACAGCTCTATAAACAAGTTTTTAAGGTGTGTCGGAGTGTGTGTGTATTCAGAGTGTGTCACTGAGGCGAAAGGTTAAGAAAACTGTCCGCAACACACCAGGTAGAAAGAGTAAAACATTGCAGATTTGTTAGAGGAATGATAAAACAGTAAAGGAATATAAACTTTTAAATTGTTGCGGGGACACAACTTGTGTCCCTAGATGGTAGTTAAGTTCACATATTGTGATTTCAAGCATATTTGTCTTCCTGCAAATCAAAGAATCCATGATACCCATTCACTATCCATACCACACACACACACACACACACACACACACACACACACACACACACACACACACACACACACACACACACACACACACACACACACACACACACACACACACACACACCTTGAAAATCCTCCCCATATTTGAATCCGCCCTTCAACTGGATCTCAGGTGTGTTCAGTCGTACCTGATGAGTCTGAGCAGGTGTTGCTGATCCTTCAGTTGTCTCTGAGCTTCCAGGACGCGTCCCTCTATGGTTAATCTGGCGCAGAGCTGAGCGGAGTGAACGCCGAGCACCGCCATGTTGAGACTCCCGGCCCAAATCCCACTTCAGGAGAAGGAAATTTGTGTTTGGCAGAGTATTTCTTTGTTGTATCAATGCTTTTTGGCAATAAATCTGAGCTGAGTATGTGGGTTGCGCCCATGAAAAATGTGACAAAATCACACGTTATAAGATGTATTGCCAAGAAGCATTGTTACATTAAATAAATAAGCACACATTTCCTCACTTTTTGTGTTAAATGTATATTGATTTCCACCCCTTCAGTGTTTACCTGGAGGAAGCAACAGGTCTCTGTTCAGTGATCACACGAGTCACTTTCTCCTGGTCTCTGGTCTTAAAACTCAGCTGGAGTTGGAAAGGAAGTGTGTCCTTCTGAAGGAAAACTGTCACACACACACACACACACACACACACACACACACACACACACACACACACACACATGAATGCATGTATACCATAAGATAGTGGATGTTAATACTGATTTTGTGTCTTACCTTCCATGAACTCTGGTTTCACAGCGAACTGGAAGGTGACCTCCAGCCCTTTGGTCACGTTTCCAATCTCTCTCACCAGTGTGTGATTCTGTTCATCCTCAAAGGGAAAATACCTGCAGCGGAAGAAATAGAGTATTATTAAAAATCACAAAAGCATACTTCATTTCCCAGGTAAACATACAACTGAGTAGGAAAGAAATGAATGTGTGGAATCCCAATTTGAGATCAATAGAGTTAATATAATATGTGCTCATCAATTGTTGAAACTAACTAACTTCCTGTCAGTATATTTCTTGGTGTCACTCACACTCCATCAGGAGCAATAAGGGTTGCCGTGACTCCCGTTGCTAGGATGTTGTCCACGGAGGCCGACTGTATCTCTGTTGCCACGGTGCCGATGCTCACGATGTTCACCTGTGCAGCAGAGGAGAGCAGGTGTTTATAAGTTAATAAACCACTGCATGTTAAGTTTACATTATAGCATATTATTTTATTTTATCTCGTAGACAACCTCATTTAAAGTAAACTTGTACGTCTACTTCAGCATTATCTCACATCTTCTCTCCGATATTCACAATTCAAAAGGGTCCCTCAGTGTCTGCACGTGTCTCACCCTTCCTCCAGTTGTGTCTGCAAACCTCCCAACGTCTGCCAAACGACAATCAGTCCCTTCGAACGTCATCACGGATATTATGACTCTGCAGGAAGACAAGAAGGAAGCTTTGATTTATTAGAATGTTTTAATATATAGCATGCAGGTGCAAAACAAGCTTTCCTCACCCGCTCTCCACCGCCTGCTGAGCCAGCTGTGTGTAGAAATAAGGGGTGAGGGAGGAGGGGGAGAGAGAGGGAGTTTTCTCCATCTCTCCCAGCCCAATGTTGGCTCTGCCGTCAGTACACAGAACCACCTGCACAGATCAGGAACTACATTACCCACAAGTTATTTCTGTCTCAGTTACTGATAGTGACACACACGGTTAGTATAGCACATGTCATTATGGTCCCTCCTCCTTTTCATCCTATATTAAAACTTTGACAGTCAAAAATTATGGTTTATTCCTCACCTTTGACCCTGGGTATCTTGATGCCATGGCAACCGAGGCTAACGCTGCAGGACCGAGACTCGTAGCTCCGTGTTCCCTGAGGCTGGAAACAGAGATATTAATAAACGTGAAGGTATTTTTAAAGTATGAAGATAATTTAACGTCTTGTTCACTTACTCTTTGACCCTCTGCATCAGCTGCTGGTACGTCTCAGCGATACAGTGCGGGATGCTGTAAGCCACGCCCTGTTTCCAAATATGGTCGTAGTCCACCAGCGCCCAGTCCCTGAGAGTCAGAGGAGTGCTGGTGCCATCTCCATATATCACCACCTGTGAGGAGAAGGTGTTTTTGAATGGAAGTATTTATAGTTGAGCTTCAAAAGCTACAACAAAACAACACACACGGTATTCCTGAAAGGGCAACAGTCGTCCATTGCTCTTGTTATGGCATGAATGTTTCATTTTAGTGTAACCTCACATTATTCTCCTACCTCATCGTTGAATGTGACCAGAGCCACTCTCCTGCGGGGAGACTCCTGCAGGAGGGAGGACAGCGCCCCCTGTAGGGCATCCTGCATACCCTGTGGGAAAATAACCAACAGCAATGTTTCTTTAGACATATTATTATCATATTTCGGGTTCATATTAGTATGTAGTGTCTCTACTTTAAAGAGTCCTCTCCTGCTGATATTCAGGTGTATATCAGTATGTAGTGTCTCTACTTTAAAGAGTCCTCTCCTGCTGATGTTCAGGTGTATATCAGTATGTAGTGTCTCTACTTTAAAGAGTCCTCTCCTGCTGATGTTCAGGTGTATATCAGTATGTAGTGTCTCTACTTTAAAGAGTCCTCTCCTGCTGATGTTCAGGTGTATATCAGTATGTAGTGTCTCTACTTTAAAGAGTCCTCTCCTGCTGATGTTCAGGTGTATATCAGTATGGAGTGTCTCTACTTTAAAGAGTCCTCTCCTGCTGATGTTCAGGTGTATATCAGTATGTAGTGTCTCTACTTTAAAGAGTCCTCTCCTGCTGATGTCCAGGTGTATATCAGTGTGTAGTGTCTCTACTTTAAAGAGTCCTCTCCTGCTGATGTCCAGGTGTATATCAGTATGTAGTGTCTCTACATGTCTCCATGCTTTAATGTTCAAAAAGCTCTTTATTGCTCTCATACTGCCTGTGCTGCAGCACCTCTTTTCACCCTCTGTCTGAAACCAGAGCCCAGTCTGCTCTGATTGGTTGGATGGCCGGCTCTGTTGTGATTGGTCAACTGCTTAGAGATTTCCCGCCCCTTGGCCTATCACGTACAATGTGTTGGAGCGCTAGGCAATAGGAGCACGAGTGTTACAAACTGATGTGTCTCACCTCCAGTCTGGATACGTATGTTGGAGATCCACTGCTTGATGTTACCTAAAGGAGAGCAAACAAGTATTTGTATATACTTATTTTTGCTACTTTTACTTAAAATCTGCTCACTGCTAACACACACACACACACACACACACACACACGCACACACACACACCTCAGCAGTAACGCTCATGCTGCCGGAGACGTCCACACAGAACACAACCAGTGATTCCTCCAGGTTCTGGTAGTCGTCCTCGCTGTGGTTCTGCAGGTAGATGTCGTCCACACACACTCTGTGACTCACACACACTCTGTCACCCACACGCACTCTGTCACTCACACGCACTCTGTCACCCACACGCACTCTGTCACCCACACGCACTCTGTCGCTCACTGCACTCTCACATCCGCAGAACTCACACACCCACACCTGAACCGGAGCAAGAGAGGAGGAGAAGGAGGTGTTCTTCAGTTTGAGTCATTTCTTTCCACTTATTTGTTTCAACCACTTTATTATCAAGAAGATCTAAAGTCCAGGTTCTTCCAACAGAGCGACAGACGACATACTTAAGATATTAAACAAAGAAAATACTGTCAATGTGTTGTTGCATTGAGACATACATCTAAAGACAGAGAAACACAACAGAAGTTTTCCACTCACATTTTTCTGCATAGAACTCAGGCAGGATAAGGCAGCACTACATTTCCCACAAAGCACTGGGCTCTGAAAACTCTCCAGGCCTGAAGCTGGGTAGAAAAAGTAAAAACAGAAAGAAGGGATTTCTGTTGTATTATTTTGTTTTTGTAGTTCTTCTTGTAAGTAATTTAAATATGTTTTTTTGTATTTTTTTGATAATTAAATTAAGTTATTTATTTTATTTTCATTTTATTGTGTTGATGTTTTTTTGTATTACTGTTTTATTAAAGTCGATAAATACAAAGTTTAAAAAAAGTGTTTTAACAGGTATGTGTGTGAGATGAGTGTGAGTGTGTGTATGTGTGTGTGTGTGTGTGTGTGTGTGTGTGTGTGTGTGCGTGTGTTTCTGAGTTCATCGGTACTGTATGTGTGTGTATGTGTGTGAGTTGAGTGTGAGTGTGTGTGTGTGTATGTGTGTGTGTGTGTGGTGTGTGTGTGTGTGTGTGTGTGTGTGTGTGTGTGTGTGTGTGTGTGTGTGTGTGTTTCTGAGTTCATCGGTACTGTATGTGTGTGTATGTGTGTGAGTTGAGTGTGAGTGTGTGTGTGTGTATGTGTGTGTGTGTGTGTGTGTGTGTGTGTGTGTGTGTGCGTGTGTTTCTGAGTTCATCGGTACTGTATGTGTGTGTATGTGTGTGAGTTGAGTGTGAGTGTGTGTGTGTGTATGTGTGTGTGGGTGTGTGTGTGTGTGTGTGTGTGTGTGTGTGTGTGTGTGTGTGTGTGTGTGTGTGTGTGTGAGTGTGTGCGTGTGTTTCTGAGTTCATCTGTACTGTATGTGTGTGTGTGTGTGTGTGTGTGTGTGTGTGTGTGTGTGTGTGTGTGTGTGTGTGTGTGTGTGTGTGTGTGTGTGTGAGTTGAGTGTGAGCGTGAGTGTGTGAGTGTGTGTGTTTCTGAGTTCATCTGTACTGTATGTGTGTGTATGTTTGTGAGTTGAGTGTGAGCGTGCGTGTGAGTGTGTGTGTGTGTGTGTGTCAGAGTTCATCTGTATGGGTGTGTATCAGAATCAGAAATGGGTTTATTACCAGGTAGGTTGACACATACGAGGAATTTAACTTGGTGTTGTGGTGTGTGTGTGTGTGTGTGTGTGTGTGTGTGTGTGTGTGTGTGTGTGTGTGTGTGTGTGTGTGTGAGACCTCGGCTGACGTCCACCAGTGTCCCCACACTAAGCGACACCACGTTGACGTTGGCTCTCAGCCGGCTCTCAGCTGATGAAACACGACACAGGAATGAAGAAGACAAAGAAAGCAAACAGAGAGAACAGCAGCCATTAAACACGTATCAAACACACACCTCACCTCTGGGTGGGAGGGGAGGGGGGGAGGGAGAGAGGAGCGAAGGGAGGATGAGAGGAAGAGGGAGGAAGAGGAGGAGGAAGGGAGGAAGGTCTGGGTTTTCTGGGGAGATGACGAGGAGGCAGCGGCGGAGGAACTGGAGGTGAAAAAAAGACAGAAATCTATCAAAACTATGGCTTATGTATCTGACACCCTCTTCTCAGTGTGGACTTCCCCTATATTTTATCTCCTCCACACACACACACACACACATGCGCGCACACACTGTGTGTGTGCACACACTGCTTAATATGCGTTCCTGTTATTTCTCTGCAAGTCTCTCGAGAATGTGATTTACAGCAGTTTCGATACGTTGACCTTTATGAAATGTAGATTATTACCTTCCTGTTGCTTTACAGAGCCTTTGTCGTCATGCTGGTGCTTAAGAAGAGGAATACCTAAGGAAAGATTACTTTATGCATCACACGAGTGACACAGTGCTTCACAACAAGCAAAACTGAAATATAATCAACAAAGAGACGGTTTAAAAGTGTCCTCAGATCAACTAAGGACACGTTTCCATGGTTTTAAGGCAAATAAAGCAACATTTTAGCTTCAAAATGTCTTCAAAAATGTTCTATAATATCATTTAAAGTGGAAATGCACTCACCTGCTCCGTCAGGCCTCCAGTGACACACAACGTGACTGCAGGCAAACTCCATCTGAGACGCACAGAAAACAGTCATTGAAACGTTCCTATGACTTTGACTTGCATTAAGACTCAACTAACCCACACGTATTAATACTTAAAGACATAAGTGTGATGTAAAGATGGACACAAAGCGCTAAGTGTGTCTGTCGGATGCAGAAATGACAGATCAGCATTAAGTCAACAGCAGCAGGTGTCTGAGTGAAAACATGAAAACATTTCCTGTTCAACAACAGTGAGGGGAAACAGAACAACACATAGCCTGGTTAGGGTCATGTGAGTATATAGAGGCTATAGCATTGTTTAATAGTATAATAAAGTACTTTAACGTACTTAATAACATCTAGCAGCAGCATTATGTGAGGTCACCATGTAGGAAGTGGAAGCTGTTCTTTATTTGGGTTACTTTGAGTATTTAGCTGAAGATATTTTCAACCATCTTTTCAATTACTTACATAACAAAGACTTTAAGTCAAAGATTTTAACGTTAAAAGGTGAAGTTTTGACGCTTTTTAAACATTTTTTTATATCTTTGGTAAATGTCACACGTGTGTTGTTTAGATATGTAAATGCTTACGAGAATATTGGTGAATTTTAACACTTTTTTTACAATTGCAAATGAATGGTACATAAGGAAATGATAGGTGCTGGACAAATCAGGTTAAGAGATTCTGCCTACGTTGGCAAACACACACACACACACACACACACACACACACACACACACACACACACACACACACACACACACACGTCATACATTTGACAGTCATACTAAAGTAAAAGCACAAAACAATCACATTAGATCATAAAGAGTATTACCTTTGCCGCCGTCTGTGTGCTGTGGTGTCGCGGAAACTGAAAGCAAGCGTTTGTAACTCGGCAGGTTTATATAAATGTGTGTGGGTGTGTTCAAAGTCCAAGAAACGCTGTGCATATATGTGTGTGTGTGTGTGTGTGTGTGTGTGTGTGTGTGTGTGTGTGTGTGTGTGTGTGTGTGTGTGTGTGTGTGTGTGTGTGTGTGTGTGTGTGTGTGTGTGTGAGGAAGTTGGCAGGGCAAATGAAAGGAAGTAAGAAGAGTTGAAAGAAAGAAGAAAAATTTATGCAGATGTTTTTTAATCATAAAACACACTTAGTTGTTTATTTACTGTTTATTATTTACAGTTTAATAGTTATTTTATTCATTATAATTAACACTGTTGTTTTAAGAAAATGCATTTTAATTATTGTACAGCATTTGCTACACAGAGATTACAAAACATGATAATAAATGTTAGAATATTTGACTTTTTTACTATACTACGAGACAACAAACTACTCTAAAGTCTGAACTAAAGTCTATGAACAGCATCCTAACATAAGAGTTTTCAGTGTCCAAGTGGGTGAAGCCTGGGTGGAGAGCAGAGGAGATGGCATCCTCAGTGGACTGCTTCGCTCGATATGCAAACTGAAACGGGTCCAGCGAGGGGGGGGACCTCTCAAAGCACTTCATGATGGTGGAAGTCAGCGCTACAGGGCGGAAGTCATTGAAGCAGGAACGTGATGACTTCTTCAGCACAGGTTTGATGGTGGTTACCTTGAAGCACGAGGGAACAACAGCCTGGCTCAGGCAGCCACTGGCAGCCAGTGAAGGCGGAGGAGTGGTGTGTCTGTGGGAATAACTTAGGGAGGTTGAAAACCAGTTGAGCTGCAGCAGTTTGAATGAGTTGTAAAGGGTGGATGGTGCTTGCAGGTAGACCAGCCCGGAGGGAGTCCCAGAGTTTTAGTAATCAAGATGTGAGAGGACAAGGGCTTGGACCAGAACCTGTGTTGCATTCTGGGTCAGTAGGAGACCTTATGTTGAGTAGGAGCGGAGGAGCAGCCATGTTAGCAATGAAGGAAAGTTGGTCATTGAATATCACATCCAGATTCCTGCCAGAGTGAGTTTGGGAAACAACAGAGATGCCGGTGTTGATGGAGAGATCATGGATGGGAGAGTCTTTACCTGGAAGGAAGAGCAGTTCTGTTTTGTCTGGGTTGAGCTTCAGGTGGTGTGCAAGCATCCACTGAGAGATGTTAGTCGGACAAGCAGAGATGCGTAAGACCACCTGTAGGAGCCATTTTATGGGTGTTGTTGGTGTCTCAGTTTACTTTAATTTATATGTATAGTGCAATATTATTTTTGAACACTTGGTGGCGGGGTTTAGCTGCACCGGGTGTATAAAAGCGGTCATAGGTGACAGGAGAGGACGAGGACCCAGGAGGAAGAGCATACCAATTCTACCAGCCCAGACAGCACAGATGCTCATACCACAACTATTGACTGTAATTAAACCTTGGAATGTAAACGCTAAAAAAAACATAATTCTAAACTGCAGCAAAAGATCGGAAATCATCTGTTTGTGTCTGCGTCAGGATCACTCTAAACCAGTGCTTCTCAAAGTGTGGTCCGCGGACCACTGGTGGTCCGTGAGCGCCCCCTAGTGGTCCGTGAGTATATTGGTAACATTTCACATTTGAAATAAATAAATAAATTTAAGTTCCGCACTCTCGTGGGAATATCTCCGCAATGGAGCGAGCTTAAGATTCATTGATTGCAGTAGTCCTTGGTATGAAAAAGTTTGAGAAACACTGCTCTAAACCCTCCTGTGAAGTAATGGCAAAAGGATATAGGACATTGGAACATTAAAATTGCCACTACACCCCCTGTGTTTCAGACCGTGGAAAAGAAGGCAGCAGTTTAGTTTCATCTTTAAAGTTTTAGCAGGAGAAGCCATGAGAGCAAATATTGGGGCCGAGTGAAGTAAAGTACAGATCCTCTCCAAGTTACCCTATAGGTCTTTGAGGCAGGAGGTATGCAGCGAGGGTGCAGAGCCAGACACTCACAGTTCTTGGAGGGTGTGAAGGAGAACTGGTGGTTTAATGTCAACGCTGAAAAAGGTTCAGAAGGATGAGGATGGAGGAGAGGGAGGCTGCTCTAGCAGAACACGGTGTGTCCACCAGAGAGCAGCAAAGAATACATTGTTAACTATAGAAAAATTCATATTCTGCTAAACTGTTTTAAAAAAGCGGACTATTATGTTTCTGCCACGTGTTATATAGATAATATTAATTACACTTTTACATTTCAATATAGTCTAAAACTACGGAGCCCTTAAAGGGACATGGAAAACAAAAATTGGGATAACGGGTTAGTATCTCGTGCGGACAAGAAACTAACCCGTTATCCCGACTAGTGCGCCAAGGAGGAAGTGGAGCACACAGGAGACAACCATTTCATTGCACACTGTTATGTTTATGTGGGGAAATGGCAGAGCATACATTATTTGAGATATATTTCGAACTCAGACTTAATTTTAACCACATTTCGGCCAGGGGTGTAGAGCTATTTGTTTAAGCACCGGATTGGCAACACAAGAGAGTCTGTAAACCAGTCTGCTTTGATCTATGAATTAATGTCCGTGACTCTCAGAGAACCAGCTGCCCGCAGCTGTTTATAGGGAAACAAACACTCAGAACACATACACACAGGGCCAGCGGCGGACTGGCCATCGGGACGTTCGGGACGAATCCCGATAGGCCGGTACCGAAGTGAGCCGGTCGGGCCACTCGGCCCACTCCCATCGGGCCACTAGGTCCACCGTTTCCCCGCAGCGAGTCTCCCCCCACGTTCACAGTTTACGTGGCCTGAGCTGGGTGAGATTCCCGGGCTGATTTGTAGTCCCAGTCCGCCCCTGCACAGAGCTAAGCTAAGCAGAGCACACACACCATGCGCCTTGGTGACCGGACATCTCCTTCATAAAACTAATAAAAGGGGGAGTAATCAGGCAGTTTGATGTGTGTAGTATGCACTGTCATTCCCCACGTAAACATAACAGTCTGCAATTAAATGGTTGTCTCCTGTGTGCTCCACTTCCTCCTTGGCGCACCGGTAACTTTCTCTAAAAGAAAGAAACATTTATTTTCAACACATTTCTATTTTGAAAGTCATAATGAAATTGTTTGTAAGATGTTTATTCATGCATTGCTGTGACATTCATAGGCATACCTCACTGACAGCAGGCTCATATTTTCAACAGCATATCTGGTTAAAGAGCGCCCTCTAGTGTTAAAAGATAACTAGATGAACAAAAACATCTCCATCAACTTCCAAGTTTATACAATTATAAACCCATAGATTGTATATGTGTTTTACTGTCAAATACGCACCTCTTATGTAAAAGTAAAACATTTAAAGCCAGTGAATGAAAGAAGATTGGACTGGCTTCCCTTATGGGCACAAAATGGAGGTCCCCATGAGGGGAATCATTAATTTTAGGGTGAAGACTTGGTTAGGGTTAGGGTTAGGGTTAGGGTTAAGCATTTGTTGGTTATGGTTAAGGTTAGGATAAGTCTCCAGGAAATGCATGTATGTCAATGTAATGTCCCCTGAAGTAATGTAAACATGG
This sequence comes from Harpagifer antarcticus, assembly GCA_902827135.1. Taxonomy (NCBI): domain Eukaryota; kingdom Metazoa; phylum Chordata; class Actinopteri; order Perciformes; family Harpagiferidae; genus Harpagifer; species Harpagifer antarcticus. The sequence goes on along the minus strand of CADEHL010001145.1, from coordinate 135,684 downwards.
TGTGTGTGTGTGTGTGTGTGTGTGTGTGTGGCCTAGCATTACTATACTTGTGGGGACCTACATCTGTTTACATAGTCACGTGTGGGGACTCGCCTCCCTTATGGGGACAAAATGGAGGTCCCCATAAGGGGAATCATTAATTTTAGAGTGAAGACTTGGTTAGGTTTAGGATTAGGAGTTAGGGTAAGGTTAAGGTTAAGGGTAAGAGTAAACCCTGTCCTAAAGAAATCCACTCTCAATCCGTCTGATGTTATAAACTACAGGCCTGTCTCTCTCCTCCCGTTCCTGTCTAAAACACTTGAACGTGCTGTCTTTAAACAACTCTCCTGTTATCTCCATCAGAACAACCTTCAGGATCCGCACCAGTCTGGTTTCAAGGCAGGTCACTCCACAGAAACTGCTCTTATTGCTGTCACTGAGGAACTGCACACTGCCAAAGCAGCATCCCTCTCCTCTGTCATCATCCTGTTGGACCTGTCAGCTGCATTCGATATGGTGAACTATCAGATCCTCCTTCATACTCTCCAAGAACTTGGAGTTTCAGGCTCTGCACTTTCCCTCCTCACCTCATACCTCAAAGACCGTACCTACAGGGTAACTTGGAGAGGGTCCGAGTCCGACCCTTGTCAATTAACTACAGGGGTCCCTCAGGGCTCTGTTCTTGGTCCCTCCTCTTCTCCCTGTACACAAACTCGCTCGGATCAGTCATTAGCCCGCATGGTTTTTCATACCACTGCTATGCTGAGGACACCCAATTAATTCTGTCCTTTCCCCGCTCAGAGACCCAGGTCGTCGCACGCATCTCTGCTTGTCTAGCTGACATCTCTCAGTGGATGTCTGCTCATCACCTCAAGCTCAACCTTGACAAGACTGAACTGCTTTTCCTTCCAGGAAAAGATTGTCCCACTCTTGACCTGACAATCAACATCGGCACCTCTGTTGTTTCCCCGACTCAGACTGCAAGGAATCTGGGTGTGACCCTAGATAACAACCTGTCCTTCACTGCAAACATAGCTGCTACAACCCGCTGCTGCAGATACACGCTTTACAACATCAGGAAGATTCGTCCCCAGCTGACCCAGAAAGCCACGCAGGTTCTGGTCCCAGGCTCTCGTCACCTCACGCCTAGACTACTGCAACTCCCTCCTGGCTGGTCTACCTGCATGTGCCATCCGACCTCTGCAGCTCATCCAGAATGCAGCGGCTCGTCTGGTCTTCAACCTTCCAACATTTTCCCACACCACTCCGCTCCTCCGCTCCCTTCACTGGCTCCCGGTAACTGCTAGAATCCACTTCAAGACACTGGTACTTGCGTACCATGCTGCGAATGGATCCGGCCCTTCCTACATTCAGGACATTGTTAAACTGTACATCCCAGCGCGTGCACTACGCTCTGCATCAGCCAAACGACTCGCTGCACCCTCGCTGCGAGGGGGACCCAAGTTCCCATCAGCAAAAACACGTGGGTTTGCTATCCTGGCTCCAAAATGGTGGAATGAGCTCCCCATTGACATCAGGACAGCAGAAAGCTTACACACCTTCCAGACTGAAAACTCATCTCTTTCGACTCCACTTCGAGCGATAGAATTATTAACAAAGCACTTATATACTAATAAAGGTCTGGCTTATCTAAAGCCAGTTGAGTAGCACTTGAAATGTTTGGCTCTATGAAACCTGATGCACTTTATGATTCTGTTTTCTTCAAGGTTGTGTCTTCCTGGTCGAATGCACTTATTGTAAGTCACTTTGGATAAAAGCGTCAGCTAAATGTAATGTAATGTAATGTAAGGGTTAGGCATGTGTTGGTTATGGTTAAGGTTAGGATAAGTCTCCAGGAAATGCATGTAAGTCAATGTAATGTCCCTTGAAGTGATGTATACATGGTATGTGTGTGTGTGTGTGTGTGTGTGTGTGTGTGTGTGTGTGTGTGGTGTGTGTGTGTGTGTGTGTGTGTGTGTGTGTGTGTGTGTGTGTGTGTGTTGTGTGTGTGTGTGTGTGTGTGTGTGTGTGTGTGTGTGGGTGTGTGTGTGTGTGTGTGTGAGAGAGAGAGTGCCCCCAGTTCTTGGTTTGTTGTCTCGTGATCAATGAGTATTCTGAAACACAAAGGTACAGTACATATAAGTGGAATAAGAAAAACAATCAAGATATCCTTAAAAATGCATTGTTTACTTCTGGTGTGAGTTTGTGTACCTGTGTGTTCAGCAATTCTAATTCAAGTGTTCTCGTATGCGGTAGGATTTCTCTTCCTTTGAAGTAATAGACCAAACCTTGCATTAGCATTTGCTCATACTTTTACTTTTTGGGAGATCTCAAACCACTACGTTGGTGTGAATATTCATTTAACAGTTGGGCTGCTTTAAGTGTCAAGAGAACACAGGAAGGAAGTTGTGAGTTATTTTGATATGGCTCTCTTTAAGTTAAGTCTAAGGCTTTGTATTATACGTGTATTCAGGCCTCTTATAGAAAAGGACATGAAAACAGCGATGCCAAACTGTATTAAAAAGGTGACACTGTGACCGTTGCCATGGCAGAGTTATTCAAATAGGAGAGACATATGGGATAGGTCTGTTTAGCTGTGCTGCAAACCATAGCGTGCACTCATTTGACTTGTTTCCTCCTAAGTCAAGAGCAGTCTTTGTTCTTGTTGAGCTGTTTTGATATGTTCATGTAAATGTGATGTTAATATCCCGGGAGCCTTCCTGTGCCGCACAGCGACTGCCCGAGTGCTCTGTACATGGCCTGGCTGTATCAGTCTGTAATCCCTACTGTATATGTATATTTATATTTCATATTATACTTTAAACATGATCTGTGTAGCTTGATAATTACCAGTTAAATAGTGGTTGTTATCACTATCTTTTTTGTAGAATTCAGGCAATAGTTTCCAATCGTTCCATATCAAGTTGTTTAAATCTTTATTTTGAGAAATTCCAATCCCAAAACGTTCTTGTTTATGCACGACTATTGCTATTTACTGATCAGAAAGTTGAGTGACTTTGTCATAGTTAACATATTAATTCTTGTTACGGCCACAAAATCGTGTTTTGTGAGGTCTCAGAGACTTTTGGCCTCTTGACCCACAATCAAAGGTCAAACATGTGACAGAAAATTGTTCGTCCTTGAGTCCAAGTGGAAGATTGTGCAAGACTTGAATGAATTCCTCACGTTCTCCTGAGATATAGCATCACAGGAATGAAATAGCTGGATGGACAGACTCATAAGAACAGACACAACAAAGAGATAATGTTTTTGACTTGTGTTTCAGAATAAAGAAACTATGTCACTGAAATTAAAATAATATTGACACACTTGTAATATGAGGGGCTCAAATAGAGCCAGAATGTTCCATTAAAGCTGTTTGACATGTTAACAAGCAATATCCTAACACAAATATCAACATTCAATAGTTATCATTAGTGCATATTTTGGAATGGTACCTTTCTTTCCGTGTGTCAGACAGTCAACAAGGAAGTCTGTTCAACTTTTTTCCTGTTACATGTAAAATTATATTCTTCCCATCAATGGATCCTATATCCACCATGATAAAAATCTTGACATCTGAATTTTGATATTCAAATGTTTCCCCAAAGGTGGCTCAAAGAGAGCAGCGACCTCGTGGATATCTGAGTCTTCACCGGCACATCGAGAGAGGCAGAGAGAGAAGCAGCTGACATGGACGACTCCGGAGAAGTAAGTGTTGATTCTGTTCAGTCACTTTCATATTTTGTTTATTTTTGAGAAAGATATTCTCCTTCTGAATATTTTCCAAAGGGGAGGAACATTTATGAATCACATCTCAATCAGAAGCAATGAAAATGTAAAACCCTTTTATGTTCATTTATTCTCTTAAATAATTGTTTTGTTTTGAAATCACTTGGAATATTTATGTATTTGTATTAAAATCTCAATGTTTCATTTTGAATCATAAACTTTATCTAATGTTCACTTTAAATACCACTTTACCAAGAACGCTGGACATTTATAATGAAAAAAAAACATTTAGTCTGAGTCTAGTGGACATAGTTTGCCCTGAGTGTTACCTTTCAGGCTCATGTTAGTTTTTTAGAGCTTTGTGGGCGATGTATGCAGCCTGTCCCGTAGACATTACTCAGGGCTGAAAACCCACTATTTCCCTGCGGTGGTAAATCTTAAATGTTTTATTGGAGACGATGTGTATACACAGCAATCTCACTCTCACTTCAAATAAACACAAGTCATTTTCATTAGGGTTAGTTTTAACTATAATAAAATAATTAACACACATCTTTTAAATCGGGTTTATAAAAGCAACAATACACATTTTAATCAAGCCATATTTTCAGTTTACTTCTCTCCGTTCCGGTTAAAGAACCCATAAAGTCTCACCAGCACCTAAAACATAGTGTATGTTTCTGATAGTAGGAGTACATGTGAATAAATAAATATAAAAATATAGAACCAGAAAAATATAATTGCCTTGATAAAAAAAAAAAAATTCAGTGTTGTTGTACGGCACTATACTGTTATTGTTTAGTTTCTAACTGGTGTTTGCATGTTTCATTCAAATAGGACCTTTTTATCTGCTAAAAATACATTTTACGGTGTGCGCCTTTGGTGCATTACGGACCCCTAAAGCAGGGACGGCAAGTAAGTTTAGCAAGGGCCAATATTTTTCTGAGCCACTAGATGGCGGGCCGGAACACAATCAAAGGCTTATTTAAGTAATTGATTGTTAAAACATGTGACACATTTGAATGCTGGGGGGGGGGCCGAGCTCATGTGAGGCCCCATGCAGCCTGCATGATCGGCCTGTAGGGAGGGACGGCCCTGCATATAAGTAAACATTACGTTTGAATGATTTAGTGAGTTGGTGTTATTTTTTCAAACCGCATGTTGGCTATGTCAGCACCACGCCTGCTGTTGGTCGCCTATTGCCGACCCATGCCCTAAAGGGACACAAAGAAAAGGGAGAGAAAAAAAAGGAAAAGTCGGGATAACGAGATACCAACGCGTGATCCCGACTTTTCTCTCTTTTTATTTATTTGTTCATGTCCCTTTGGTGCTCCGTATGTTACTGCTGGGGTTGCTCAACATTTGCATTTTCTCTGCATTTACATCTTCATTAAACTACTGCATAGAAGCGAGTGGTGCAGTCTGTGTTTGTGGTAATTTAACTGAAACATTAGGTGTTCAAAATAATTTAAAATGTAACTGATATCATTTATAAGATTTATAAATGAACAATAACAGTATTGGTTTCAGCTAACAGAGCAAAGATGCAGTGGATTCTGTTCGTGCTCATTCTGATGGGTAAGTGGATCTTAAATTAAATCACACCTGGAGTCATGAAACTGCTCCTAACAATGCAAGTGGAATAAGTGAACTCAGAGCCCCGTTAAAGATGAAGGGAGGATGTAAGAGGTGGGGGTGATTCTAGTACTCATGAGTTTGATTTAATGATCAGGGTGCTTGTCATACTGTTAGCTCCATCACTGCAGAATTGTCTCTGTTTTTAGGTCAGTGTTCCTTCTTCACATGTCACCTCTATGAGTACCACTTCATTCCTGAGGAAAGACCTGGGAGGACGCCCGGAGTTATTGCAGAGAGCATTACACTGACCTGGCCACAGTGTCTGACATGAGAGACGCGGAGAGACTGACTAACTCTCCACAGACTACAGACGCCTGGATTGGACTGAGGAGCATCAATGAAAAAGATATCAAAGAGTGGCACTGGTCTCTGTCGGGGGAGAAGTACAATCCTACTGAATGTGAAGCAGAATGTGAAGCAGAATGGGATCCAGATGAGCCGAACAATGAAGGTGATGACCTGAGAACTGTGTGATAATGTACGACTCAAGATGGCACGATGACCTTTGTTCTCACCGCATAAGTTTATCTGCTACAATGGTGAGTATATGTCACTATTAACGCTATATAAATCATATCATAATGTGTAACAATAGCTTGACAGATACTCATGTGTGTTGTACACTACTTTAAATTAAATTGAAAAACATTTTTGATTTTCACATTAAACATAACATTATTGGTAACTTTGATAATACAATTCTAGTTGTTTAAATACATTGTATGGTAAAGCATGGCCTATTTTTTAATATGCAATATACATTATTATACCAAACACTGTCGTCAAGCTGAAACTTAGATCGTGCTCGTATTATTTTAACATGATTTAAGTAAGAAAAAAATATTTTTGAAACTTGTAGAATTTGTCTTTTCATTCTTCACAGCAACAGGGCAAGAGAAATACCATTTGAGTCCTGGTGAGAAGAACTGGCTTCAGGCTCAGAGCTACTGCAGAGAACATCACACTGACCTGATCAGTGGAATCACACAGATCTAATGAATTCAACGAACAGTATGACTCTTCTACCTTGTGGATCGGCCTGTTCAGAGAGATCTGGAGTTGGACAGATGGGAAGAATTCCTCTTTCAGACACTGGGATCTGGACTTTGAAGATAAAGCCTCAAAAACTTGTGCTATGACTACGCCAAATGGAAAATGGAGCTCCGACGAATGCACAGAGGAAAAACCCTTCTACTGCTATGACGGTGAGTTTTGGAAAAGTCTTTGAATGTTTTTTGTTTCATGTTTCTTGTTAAATATTTCTACATATGTTGAATATCCTTTTGTGGAGAAAATATGTATAAGACATACACACAATTAGAGATCTGGATAATGTTGTTTATTCTTATAAGAAATACTAATATTATTATGTATATTTAAACCTGGCTTTACATAAGGTGCCGCATCATTTCTGGCCTTATTTTATCTCTTTAACTTAAGCAACTTTCTTTCTTTTTTTCATTTGAACAAATGATCCTTTTATGAAAGGTGCTATATTATTGAGTTGTGAATTGGTTTTGCATAAATGGTAACCCTAAACCAAACAAATGTCAATTCCAGATAAAGTGATCCTGATCAATGAGAGTAAGACTTGGGATGAGGCCCTGACTTACTGCAGAGAGAAGCACCATGACCTGGTCTCCATCGCTGACAGTCACCAGCAGAGATGGGTCGAAAAGAGAGCCAAGATGGCCGACACTGAGTTCGTCTGGCTGGGAATGCGCTACACACCTGCACTCTGGACCTGTGGTTCTGGGTCAGTAATCGTAGGATCTGCTATGAAACTGGGCCCAAGAAGAAGAGGCTGATGTGGCATGCTGCAGTCATGAAGAGAGATGGAAAGTGGTACCAAAAGGCTGACAATGAAAGTTCATTTCATCTGCGCTAAGTAAACCCATGTGTATATTTACTGCAACAAGCTCACTCTTCTCTAATGTATCTGCTCTCTGGTTTATTGAATGGCTCTAGTTCAAATATAGAAAATCACAGCCTGAAGAGGGGAGGAACTAAATTACTAACAGATTACTAACTGAAATTGAGGAAAAGGGGGCGACTCTAAAGTTAACATTTGCCTCTGTGAACATCTGAATGACTTTATGGTATGGACTTGTTGTAGTAGTTATTGATATAATGCATGTGTATTTATCCTCTTGTGTGAAACCTGTAATCATCATTTGAATCGTTGTTGTGTTAAATCTATAATGTTTTGCTTTCATACAATATTTAACTTTTTGGTGATGGGGTTAAATATGTAAAACCTTATTTCGTCATATTTACCTCATTGAGTTTTAACTTGATGTTTAAACTGTCTAAAGCTGAATAAACGATGCAACCAAAAACAGGTGCTTTCTTCCACTGCCTTTAAATATGAATGTTTAACATTTACCTAAGACGTGATTATTTGTCAGTAAAACATATATATAATATATGTATCCATGTGTTTATAATGTAAAGGGATTCCTCCATGGCTGTCATTCTTACCAATCAAACTACATAACAAGGACTGTGTTTGAGGTCATTGATAGATTTAATTCTTGATTTCTAAGAAGGTGCTTGCCAAAATGTAAGCTCACTAAGAAAGCAGGAAATGTGCTGATTAGTCATAAAAGGTGATGTTTTTGTTGGTCTATCTTTCAACACTAGAAGGCGCACTTGAACCAGATGTTCTGTTGGAAAGATGTGCCTGCTGTCAGTGAGATGATAGCAATGCATCTATAAACATCTTACAAACAATTTCATAATGACTTTTTGTTGACAATAAATGTCACGTGATCATTAAATATGAGTCTCAATTTAACCCCATACGTGTATTGGAAACGTTAAAGCACATGAGTTGAGTTTTATACTTGTCAATGGAAAAATTGGAACCCAAATTGATGTTAAAAAGTATATTGAATATGAGCTATAACACACGTGGCAGAAACATACATAATTGTCCGCTGTTTTACAAAAACAGTCACTTCAATATCTTTGAAAATGTGCATTAGTGCAAGACTGTCCATAGCAGCTTAAAAAAAAGTGTCCATGCTGTGGGTGTGGTGTGTGTGTGTGTGTGTGTGTGTGTGTGTGTGTGTGTGTGTGTGTGTGTGTGTGTGTGTGTGTGTGTGTGTTGTGTGTGTGTGTGTGTGTGTGTGTGTGGTGTGTGTTGTGTGTGTGTGTGTGTGTGTGGTGTTATAGTCCAGTGGGGGCAGGGGGGGGGATTGCTAGTGAATCATCGCCGGAGCTGTATTAGATTAACATGCTTATTGTAGTGGTAAGTGCACTGCTTGCGGCCTGTAAGCACCTTCCTTGATGGAGCATGTGTGTCCTATTTTACAGGAAAAGGAGTGAGCAGCGGGCCGTGTTGTCGATTCTTGTCAGTTTTCTGTGACTATCTTCCTCACCCTCTCAGACTTTGAGTTGCGCGCGCTGCTAAAGAGACGCGCTACCATGGAAACCAAACAATGGTGTAGCTGTATTAAAGTCCGAGTGGAAAACAGTCCTGAGTATAATCTGATTTAGTCAGAATCGGGAGAAATGCGGGAAAATTGTGACCCGGGAGGAAACCGGGAGAGGGCAATGAAATCGGGAGTCTCCCCGAAATCGGGAGGGGTTGGCAAGTATGTCTGCGGGTGAGGCGGGTGTTGTAAATGTCCAGGAGTGATGGGAGTGAGGCACCGATGATCCTCTCAGCTGTGTTTACAATGCGCCGCAGGGTCTTGCGGTTGGATGCTGTGCAGCTTCCGAACCACACCGTGATGCAGGCTGCTGAGGATGCTCTCGATGGCGCCTCGGTAGAAGGAGAGCATGATGGTGGGGGGGGCTTGCAGACGAAATAGAGGTGCTGCTGCTGGGCTTTCTTGGTGATTGACGTGGTGTTTGTTGTCCAGGGAGAGGTCCTCGGTTATGTGCACCCCCCAGGAATTGGTGCTCCTCACCTGCTCCACAGCAGCACCACCGATGGTCAGTGGGTGGGGGTGTTGGGTGCAGGTTCTCTTGAAGTCGTCAACAATCTCCTTTGTTTTCTCCACATTGAGAAAGAGATCGTTATCTATGCACCACGTGGCCAGCTGGTTCACCTCCCTCCTGTAGTGGGTGTCATCGTTGTTGCTGATGAGACCCACGGTCGTGTCATCCCGCAAACTGATGAAGTGGTTGGAGCTGTGGGGTGGGTGTGCAGTCGTGGGTCAGCAGGGTGAAGAGCAGGGGGCTGAGCACACATCCTTGGGGGGGCCCCCGTACTGAGTGTGATGGTGCCTGATGTGTTAACTATAGAAACAAATTATATTCTCTTAAACTGTTTGAAAAAAGCGGACTATTATGTTTCTGCCAAGTGTTATATAGCTAATATTAATTACACTTTTTCATTTCAATATCGTGTAAAACCTGAACACGTGTGCAGCAAAGTTTCCAAAATATTTAATGGGGTTAAATTGAGACTCACGTTAATATCACGGGACATTTATTTTCAACAGGTTTCTATTTTGAAAGTCATAATGAAATTGTTTGTAAGATGTTTATACATGCATTGCTTTCATAGGCATATTTCGATGACAGCAGGCACACATTTCAACAGAAAATCTGGTTAAAGAGCGCCCTCTAGTGTGAAAGGGGACATGTGTCTACATCAACATGTGTCCCCGGTGTTGTCAGGAAACTCACGCAGCGTTACAAAATAAAACCCTCTCTCTTTCCTCCGTACCCAAATCTCTAAAAACGGAGCTGATCCAGATTTGCGTCCGATATGACGTAATATCTGAAATGTGGGACCCACGGCCCAATCAGAAACATTGCTATCAGAAACAACGCCCGACTGTTCTGGATGTAATATGGTCGGTGGTTTACATAGCATCGCTAACACTCATAGCTAACCTGCACTGGAGAGCATGTGTTGTGAAAGAAGCAGGGAAGTAAAAAGGAACTCACCTTGTGGTATAACGGCAAGAGAGAAAGCCTTTGAGCTCCAGACTGTTTCAGATCCTTGATAATCCATGATATGGCTGTTCATCACGGCAGCAATTTAGTTTAGACGGTAGCTGCCGGGTCCGCATGAGCTCAGACCCCTCCTTTTTATTTTCAATCAATTTTTTTTTTTTAAAGCTTTATACCGAAAATCAGCACTTTCGGAACAGGAAAGTGAAATAGAGGGATATGAGGCATGGCGTAGAATGGGTGATCTGTTTTGGTATTTTCATAGACAATGTTTTTTATATATTTTTATATATCTGAGACCTATGCTATTGCCGACCATTAGCATGCTAGGTGACCTTTAAAAGATAACTAGACCAACAAAAATATTTCCATCAATTTACAAGTTATACAATTACAACCCATAGATTATATATGTGTTTTACTTTCAAATGTAAAACATGACTATTTAAAGCCAGTGGACCGAAAGAACCACACCTTGTTTTTGGGTCAGATCGTTTATTCAGCTTTAGACAATTAAACATCCAGTTAAAACTCCATTAGGGTAAATATGACAAAAGAGTGATACACATATTATAACCATCACCGTTTTTTAACAGCAGGAAAATAGTGGGGTTTTCAGCCCTGAGTAATGTCCTACGGGACAGGCTGCATACATCGCCCACAAAGCTCTAAAAACCTAACATGAGCCTGAAAGGTAAAAAAAAATGTCCACTAGACTCAGACTAAATGTGTTTTTTTCATTATAAATGTCCAGCGTTCTTGGTAAAGTGGTATTTAAAGTGAACATTAGATAAGTTTATGATTCAAAATGAAACATTGAGATTTTAATACAAATACATAATTTCAGAGAAACAAATGATTTAAGGGAATAAATGAACATAAAGGGTTTTACATTTCATTGCTTCTGATTGAGATGTGATTCATTAAATGTTCCTCCCCTTTGGAAAATATTCAGAAGGAGAATATCTTTCTCAAAAATAAACAAAATATGAAAGTGACTGGAACAGAATCACACTTACTTCTCCGGAGTCGTCCTGTCAGCTGCTTCTCTCTCTGCCTCTCTCGATGTGCCGGTGAAGACTCAGATATCCACGAGGTCGCTGCTCTCTTTGAGCCACCTTTGGGGAAACAGTTGAATATCAAAATTCAGATGTCAAGAAGTCTATCATGGTGATATAGGATCCATTGATGGAGAATATAATTTACATGTACAGGAAAAAAGTTGAACACACTTCCTTGTTGACTGTCTGACACACGGAAAGAAAGGTACCAGTTCCAAAATATGCACTAATGATAACTATTGAATGTTGATATTTGGTTAGGATATTGCTTGTTAACATGTCAAACAGCTTATAATGGAACATTCTGGCTGTATTGGAGCCCCTCATATTACAAGTGTGGCAATATTATTTTAATTTCAGTCACATATTTCTTTATTCTGAACACAAGTCAAAAATATTATCGTCGCTTGTTGTCTCTATTCTTATGAGTCTGGTCCATACCAGCTATTTCATTCCTGTGATGCTATATCGTGAGAACGTGAGGAAATCATTCAAGTCTTGCACAAATCCTCCACTATGGACTCAAGAGACGAACCAATTTCTGTCACATGTTTGACCTTTGATTGAGGTCAGAGGGCCAAAAGTCTCTGAGACCTCACAAAACACTATTTTGTGGCCGTAACAAGAATTAATATGTCTATAACTATACAAAGTCACTCACTTTCCGATGGGATGAAATTATGAATCGATGACATGTTGGACAGACTGGATTGGAAGCTACTACATGACTGGTTGGCAGAAGCACACAAGTTCCAGGCGGGTACTCCAGTTTAGTTTAGTGCTCTTAATAGCATCCATGTTGTTGAACTATTCAAATATAATGTGCAGGCATTTTAAATACACCAATAACTATTCAATAGTATTATCCTAAAGTATATCAAGATCAGGTAAAGAGCAATATCGTGCATAAACAAGATAACGTTTGAAAACAATTTCTCAAAACAAATAAGAAGCCAGTGTGGGACACCTTAAAAAAAACCTAAGACTTGATGAAACGATTTGAAACTATTGCCTGATTTCAAGAAAAGAATAGTGATAACAACCACTTATCAATCAATCAACTTAATCAATCATATAAACTTAATTAACTGGCCATATTTATCATAGCTTCACAGATCATGTTTCAAGTAAAATAATACATATAAATATACATAACACAGTAGGGATTACAGACGATTCACAGCCAGGCCATGTACAGAGCCTCACCCTGGGCAGTGCTCGTGTGCACAGGAAGGCTCCCGGGATATTAACATCACATTACATGAACATATCAAAACAGCAGCACAAAACAAAGACTTGCTCTTGACTAGGAGGAAACAAGTCAAATGAGTGCACGCTATGGTTTGCAGCACAGACTAAACAGACCTATCCCATATGTCTCTCCTATTTGAATAACTCCTGCCACGGCAACAGTCACAGTGTCCACCTTTAATACAGTTTGGCTTCGCTGTTTCATGTCCTTATTCGCTATAAAGAGGCCTGAATACATGTTTTCACCTGCTGGATATATTCTGATACAAAGCCTTAGACTTAACTTAAAGAGAACGAGATCAAAATAACTCACAACTTCCTTCCTGTGTTCTCTTGGACACTTAAAAGCAGCAAAACTGTTAATTGATATTCATGAAAGTGAACTTTGAGAATGGGCTGATAGCACAGCTTTGGTCCACTAGTTCAAAATAAAAGGAATCCAAATGCTTCATCACACGATAACACTTGAATTAGAGATGACCACACACACTGCACAGATACCCACAGGCAGATAGGGACCCAACCATACTAGGGTGGATCCTCTCCCAGAATCCATTTTTGAGAAATGACCCCTTCAATTATGACTTCTGTGATATTAGAGGGGGGGGGGAGAGGACAAAATTGAGGCTTAAAAATTTGCTATGAATCTTCCAAAACTGTGCAACAGTACAGTAGGCCACACACACACTGCAGAACACTGGGCTTTGGGGAACACTCAAATGATTTAATTCCCATTTAAAAATCAGGAGACTAAATACGAACATTATCGTTGTGTGTGTGTTTGTTGTGTGTGTGTCATACTTGCCAAACCCTCCCATTTCGCGGGAGACTCCCAATTTCATTTGGCCCCTCCCGGTTTCCTCCTCCCGTGTCATATTTCTCCCGTATTTCTCCTCCCGATTTCTGACAGAATCAGATTTACTCACGACTGTTTCCACTCTGACTTTAATACAGCTACACCATTGTTTGGTTTCCATGGTAGCGCGTCTCTTTAGCAGCGCGCACAACTCAAAGTTTGAGAAGGTGAGGAAGATGAAAACTGAACAAGAATCGACAACTCGCCCCTCTGCTCACTCCTTTCCTGTACAATACAGGTCCAGCCCACACAGACCCGGCGTCATGGGCGGGCCCCGTGGGGCCGGGCCCGCCCATCCAGGATTTGGGCCCGCCCATCCAGGATTTGGGCCCGCCCATCCAGGATTTGGGCCCGCTGTTTTAATCAGGGCTGAATACAACATTTTAATTGTTTTATTATTATGTTCATGGCGGCGGCCAGGGTATACTGGGGTAGGCTACAGCCATACCAAAAATGGCTTAGCCCCACCATGAAAAATGATTTTAAAGTAAGCCAAATAAAGTCCGCCAACTCGCGCGGAGTAAATTGCACAGACAGCAGTAAATACCGAAGACTAAGAAACGGTTGAAAACTTTTGTCACATAGTGATCGTCTTCTCAATAGAACTCTTTGATAATGTCTTCTGGCCAATCAGAATCAAGGATATACGGCGTGGTGTTGTTGCAGGAAGTCCCGACGGAGAATACTTTGCTGTAGTACATCTCTATAATCGATACAACGAAATAAGTAATGAAATCAGGACCCCACGGTTTGATGATTGATAGGTGTGTGGGCTGTCTTTCATTTTGACACACGAACATGGGGGCTATCCACCCTATCCACAACGTAAAGTCATTCCAGCCTCTTCCCTCTTCTCTCTGTGAGGAGCAGGCAGGTTCAGCTTCAGAACAAAGTAACAAAGAACTAAAAGGGCATTCATTTTTTTTTTAAATATGTCGTGTAGTAGGCCTAATAGATTTTAATTTTTTTCTTCTCAAGAGAGTACCAGAATGTGTATTTTATGTTTAGTATTAAAAAATCTCTTGTTATTTACATCAAGACAAATGTGCCTTTTTATTTCATACAGTTCAATTTGGATTGAGACAGGGAAATAATCTAAACACTCACGCGCGGCGTTTCACTGTCAAGGGGAGCGTGTATGTGATTACATTGCACACATGATGTGAGCCCCACCACTGTATGGGTTAGCCCTACCAGAGATTACCCAACACAGATACTCTTTTGTTGTATTTGTAGGGATTTGTCCTAATATTTATTTTTTGTTTAAACTATGTTGAAAGATTAGGTTTAATACCTTTTTTTTTTTTGCTATGAATTCTGAATGAAAGGCTGCGCGCGAGACTGTTTTTTCGCTGGGTTGAGTCGTGTGTGTTTTTGAGTGAGATGGCGGCACAGCAGCCTGTCAGTTTACTCTTGCTAGGTTAGTTTTGGCTATTATCATTTATATTTATCTGCAACAATGGATATCAGGAAGTGGTTCACACTTATACACTTGAGAGGAATATGGCAACTCAGCGCCAGATGCAGGCACATTAGAAGACATCAGTTACGTTTCCAACGAGCGAGCAAACCAGGGACAAGGAGGCTGGCAATCATTATATTTTGAAGAGAATTGACTCTCAAGCCAGCTCTCTCACAAACTCCTGCTCTTGCGCAAGCAGAACCAACATAGCACACTCTATCATTGCCCCCCCCTTTGACACATCTCGAGTTTCCCGGGAAAATGTAAGTTTCGGGTTGTGGCCCGCCCTGGTAAATCAAATGCCCGCCCAGAGACGTATTCTGCCGCCGGGTCTGAGCCCACACATATGCTCCATGGTGCTACAGGCATTGCCCTTACAACTACAATAAGCATGTAAATGTTCATCTACAGCTCCGCAATCCACTAGCACCGAGGGCCTCCCCCACCTGCAAGACGCAGCCATCCTCGCAACTACGTAGGGTCACCTTGGATACGAGTCCAAACAACTCACAGACACACAGGCCAGGGCGCTGACAGGGCGCCCTTTGAGCAACAGATCTGACGATGTTGATTGGCTGAAATTATGTTTCGGCGGCATAGTTTACAGATAGCAACAGTCAGCTTGTTGGCTGCTGCTGCTCTGGCTGAGGGCCCCTTTCTACCGCCCGGACGAGAGAGGGTAATGATGCACGCTGCGGCCAGGCAGGACACTTGTGACTTATCAGTAACTTTAGATATCGTAACACAATTTTAAACGAGATTTTATTGTAGATTATACATTTTACTGATACCAACTATATAATATTTACCTTGTTCATTAAAAAAAAATATATATATATATTTTTTTAAATATTTATTTTTATTTATTTTTAATTTTTAATGACAATCAAACATGTGGAAAGAGGGGGGGCGGCGCCCCTAGCGCCCCTATGGGCCGGCCGCCACTGCCCACAGGACCACACATTATGATGGATATGTCAATAGGGACCCCCTAGATCACCACAGATATTTCTACCCCAAAAATAAAAACTCATGCCATAGATGGTTATTAAAATATTTGTATTGTCAAATTATTACATTCTATTTAGCAAATGTTTTATTAGAAAGTTATTTTTAATTGTTTGAGATAGTGGGCAATCCCAACGACAAGCAGAGCACCAACAGAAGAGCTCACTGCGTCCTCTAGTGTTGAAAGATAACCACAACACAAAACAATCTTCACACTTCTATGACTATTCTGTTTACGTAGGGTGCATGCTGACAAGCTGACACATTCAACTCTAATCTGTCAGTGAACTCAAACACAGTCCTCATTTTGATTCTAAGAATGACAGCTATGGAGAAATTATGTTCGATTACATACCCATACATTAATATATGTGTTTACTGTCCAATAGCACCTCTTAGTAAATGTAAATATGAACTATTTAGAGCCAGTGGACGAAAGAACCACACCTTGTTTCTGGTCAGATCGTTTATTCAGCTTTAGACAATTAAAACATCCAGTTAAAACTCCATTAGGGTAAATATGACACAATATTGACACCACATACTTATAACCATCACCTACATTTCACCATAACATAAAAGATTTGATGAAAAGCAAAACATAATAGATTTGTCTTTTTATATATTTGTCCCTAAAACATATAATAGGACAACAAACAATTCAAATGATGATTTCAGGTTTCACACAAGAGGATAAATACACATCATTATATCAATAACTACTACAACAAGTCCATACCATAAAGTCCTTCAGATGTTCCAGAGGCAACTGTTAACTTTAGAGTCGCCCCTTTTTCTCAATTCCGTTAGTAATCTGTTGTAATTTAGTTCCTCCCCTTTCAGGCTGTGATTTCTATATTTGAACTAGAGCCATTCAATAAACCCAGAGAGCAATACATTATAGGAAAGAGTGAGCTTGTTGCAGAGTAAATATACACATGGGTTACTTAGCGCAGAGAGTGAAATTAACCCTTTCATTGTCAGCCTTTTTTGTACCACTCTCCATCTCTCTTCATGACTCCAGCCTGCCACCCATATCCATTTGTCTGGGCCCAGTTGTCATAGCAGACCGACGATCAATGACCAGAACACAGGTTCCTATAGTGCAGGTGTAGCCATTCCCAGCCAACGAACTTCAGTGTCGGCCATCTTGGCTTTCTCTTGGACCCATCTCTGCTGTGACTGTCAGCGATGGAGACCAGGTCATGGTGCTTCTCTCTGCAGTAAGCAGGGCCTCATCCCAAGTCTTATTCTCATTGATCAGGATCAATTTATCTTTCATTGAAATGGATATTTTTTAAAACTAGATTAATCATTTATTGAAAAACAATGAATTTCAATACAATAGCACCATGCAATCAACATTGTTGTTATAATAAATAGAAATCTCTAAAAACACAAGTACAATATATAGAAATAGTATGAAAAACCATTGATAAAGAAAACTAAGGCAAACAAATGACGTGGGCACCTTTGTAAAAGCCAGGATAAAAATAGTGAGGACAAAACACACGACTAAATGATATTCATTACTTTCTGCTCTTTCATGGTTTTATATTGTCATTCTCCACTAAAGGATATTTAACATGTGTGTACAAATATATAACTAAAAACTAAAATACTTTTAAAGATTCTTTCAAAACTCACCGTCATAGCAGTAGAAGGGTTTTTGATTTGTGCATTCGTCGGAGCTCCATGTTCCATTTGGCGTAGTCACAGCACAAGTCTTTGAGGCTTCATCTTTAAATGAGACCGGATCCCAGTTTCTGAAGAGACATTCGTCCCATCTGACCAACTCCAGATGTCTCTGAACAGGCCGATCCACAACTTGTTCGCTAGATTTGACGATCTTTTGATTGTTTCCTTGAATTCTGTTGAATTGATCTGTTTGATTCCACTGACCAGGTCAGTGTGATGTTCTCTGCAGTAGCTCTGAGCCTGAAGCCAGCTCTGGGTGTCATCTCTACAGTGGTATGTTTGATTTGGTTCTGTGTGAAAAAAGAGACACAATTAATTACACATTTTTACAAGTGAATTTGTCTCAATAAATGTGTTTTCCTACAAAATAATTGGTGCAAAAATGTGAAAAAATTAACACAATTTGAGTTTAAAGTCTATTAAAGTGTTACGTTTAATAATGTTACATTGCATCATTACAAGTAGGCCTGTTATATAAAACTGAAAAGCAAACATTTATTTTAAATATATTATTGTCTTAACAATGTACTCATGTACATGTGATTATATTTTCAAAATTGTTACACAGTATGACATGAGGTTAACACACAATATCAAAATTAGATATTTATTCTCACCATTGTAGCAGATGAACCCAACGTGATTCTTACAAGGGTGAGTGGACCATTGTTGACCTTTTATCACCACACAGTTCTTCTCAATAGCCCCATTATCCAGCTGACCTGTCACCCATTCTGTCTCAGATTCTTTGAACTCCACCCCCGGCAGAGACCAGTGCCACGACCTCTCGGTACTTGATATGCTGTGCAGTCCAATCCAGGCGTCTGTAGATTGTGAAGAGTTAGTCAGTCTCTCCACGTCTCTCATGTCTGACACTGTGGCCAGGTCAGTGTAATTCTCTCTGCAATAACTCCGGGCGTCCTCCCAGGTCTTTCCCTCAGGAATGAAGTGGTACTCATAGAGGTGACATGTGAAGAAGGAACACTGACCTAAAAACAGAGACAATTCTGCAGTGATGGAGCTGACAGTATGACAAGCACCTGATCATTATATTACATTACATTGCATTTAGCTGACGCTTTTATCCAAAGCGACTTACAATAAGTACATTCGACCAGCAAGATACAACCTTGAAGAAAACAGAATCATATAAGTGCATCAGGTTTCATAGAGCCAAACATTTCAAGTGCTACTCATCTGTCTTTAGATAAGCCAGTCCTTTATTAGTATATAAGTGCTCTGTTAGCAGTTATTTTTTAGTAATGCTATCGCTCGAAGTGGAGTCGAAAGAGATGAGTTTTCAGTCTGCGCCGGAAGGTGTGTAAGCTATCTGCGGTCCTGATTTCAATGGGGAGCTCATTCCACCATTTTGGAGCCAGGATAGCAAACCCAAGTGTTTCTGCTGATGGGAACTTGGGTCCCCCTCGCAGCGAGGGTGCAGCGAGCCGTTTGGCTGATGCAGAGCGGAGTGCACGTGCTGGGGTGTACGGTTTAACCATGTCCTGGATGTAGGAAGGGCCAGATCCATTCGCAGCATGGTACGCAAGTACCATTGTCTTGAAGTGAATTCTAGCAGTTACCGGGAGCCAGTGAAGGGAGCGGAGGAGCGGAGTGGTGTGGGAAAATGTTGGAAGGTTGAAGACCAGACGAGCCGCTGCATTCTGGATGAGCTGCAGAGGTCGGATGGCACATGCAGGTAGACCAGCCAGGAGGGAGTTGCAGTAGTCTAGGCGTGAGATGACGAGAGCCTGGACCAGAACATGCGTCACTTTCTGGGTCAGCTGGGGACGACGTATCCTCCTGATGTTGTAAAGCGTATATCTGCAGCAACGGGTTGTAGCAGCGATGTTTGCAGTGAAGGACAGGTTGTTATCTAGGGTCACACCCAGATTCCTTGCAGTCTGAGTCGGGGAAACAATAGAGGTGCCGATGTTGATTGTCAGGTCAAGAGTGGGACAATCTTTTCCCGGAAGGAAAAGCAGTTCTGTCTTGTCAAGGTTGAGCTTGAGGTGATGAGCAGACATCCACTGAGAGATGTCAGCTAGACAAGCAGAGATGCGTGCGATGACCTGGGTCTCTGAGCGGGTGTCGTCAGCGTAGCAGTGGTATGAAAAACCATGCGGGCTAATGACTGATCCGAGCGAGTTTGTGTACAAGGAGAAGAGGAGGGGACCAAGAACAGAGCCTTGAGGGACCCCTGTAGTTAATTGACAAGGGTTGGACTCGGACCCTTGTCCGTTACCCTGTAGGTATGGGCTTTGAGGTATGAGTGAGGTGAGGAGGGAAAGTGCAGTGCCTGATCATTAAATCAAACTCATGAGTACTAGAATCACCCCCACCACTTACATCATCCCCTTCATCTTAACGGGGCTCTAAGTTCACTTATTTCACTTTTTATTGTTAGGAAGAGTGAGCAGTTTCATGACTTCAGATGTGATTTAATTTAGAATCCACTTACCCATCAGAATGAGCACAAACAGACTCCACTGCATCTTTGCTCTGTTAGATGAAACCAATACTGTTAGTGTCCAGTGATCATTTACAAATCTTATAAATTATGTCAGTTACATTTAAATTATTTTAAAACCTAATGTTTCAGTCAAATTACCACAAACACAGACTGCACCACTCGCTTCAGTGCAGCAGTTTCATGAGGAAGTTCATGTTAAGGAAATGCAAATTCTGAGCAGCACCAGCAGTAACAGGCACACACCGTAAAATGTATTTTTAGCACATGGAAATGTCTCATTTCAATGAAAGACCAGTTGCAATCTAATCAATAACTGTATAGTGCCACACAACAACACTGACTTTTTATGTTTGTTTTTGTGTCGAGGCTATAAGTATTAATATGTTGCTGGTGATATATTTTGTAGATTATTTATTCACATTACAATACACTCCTACTATCAGAGACATAAACTGAAATTCTAGCTGAATTAAATTGTGTGTTGTTGCTTTTATAAGCCCGATTAAAAGATGTGTGTTAATTATTTTATTAGGGGTGAACTAACCCTAATGAAAATTACTTGTGTTTATTTGAAGTGAGAGTGAGATTGCTGGGTATACACATCGTCTCCAATAAAACATTTAAGATTTACCACCGTTTTTTAAAGCAGGAAAATAGTGGGATTTCAGCCCTGAGTAATGTCTACGGGACAGGCTGCATACATCGCCCACAAAGCTCTAAAAACCTAACATGAGCCTGAAAGGTAACACTCAGGGCAAACATGTCCACTAGACTCAAACTGTTTTGTATTCATTATAAATGTTCAGCGTTCTTGGTAAAGTCCCCACCTTTTGTAAAAAAAAAAATGTTTTAAAGTGAACATTAGATACATTTTATGATTCAAAATGAAACATTGAGATTTTAATACAAATACATAACATATTCCAAGTGATTTCAAGAGAAACAAATGATTTAAAGGAATAAATGAACATAATAGGGTTTTAGATTTCATTGCTTCTGATTGAGATGTGATTCATTAATGTTCCTCCCCTTTGGAAAATATTCTGAAGGAGAATATCTTTCTCAAAAATAAACTAAATATGAAAATGACTGAACAGAATCAGACTTACTTCTCCGGAGTCGTCCTGTCAGCTGCTTCTCTCTCTGCCTCTCTCGATGTGCTGGGTGAAGACTCAGATATCCAGAGGTCGCTGCTCTCTTTGAGCCACCTTTGGACAAACATTTGAATATTGAAATTCAGATGTCAAGAGGTCTATCAAGGTGGATATAGTATCCATTGTTGCTAAGGATATCCTATACATGATGTAACAGTAAACACACAATGCCCTGTTGACTTTCTAACTAATGAGAGAAACTTGTCCGGCAAAAATATCCACTAATAATATAAATTATATTTATATATTCATTATAATGTCTATATTTCTAATTGTTTTTAATTGATATAGCAACAAGAGAAAGGGTTTCTAGTCAAATGTAAAAAATGCACACGTTTTACTGAATTTTCTTAAACCTTCATGGTCAGTTTCAATTTTTGTATCCATACATGAACAAAAGGCCGATAAGTATTAAAGTACTGTAAGCGCTGACAACCCTTGTCCTGATATCAGCAGGGGAGCTTGTTGCACCACATTTGGAGTGAGGATAGCAAACAGGCGTGTTTCTGTAGACGGGTACCTGCATCCCACTCACACTGGAGAAGGAGCGAGCCGATTGGTCGATGCAAAGTGAAGCACACGTGAAGGACGCGGAGCTTGGACCCCCCTGTGGCCCACCTCCAAAATAATAAATCTACGATAATGCAATTAATGTAAATACTAAGTTACTGTGCTTTTTTTCAGCAATATAATTGAATAAGTAAGTTACTGAAACAAATGTTGTAACTTAAACAAATCCCAACAAGTATCAATACATTAAATAAAACCTAAGTTTGGCTGCATATATAATGTATTTATTATCCCAAACTTAATTTATTCTTCTGTATCTTGGTCCAAAGTAACTCAAACTATTAAATACAATGATAACAAAGTCATTGACACAAACTATGTTACTTTAAATAACACCAATAATGGTATGTTATGCTTTTTCATGCGCCATGACTTTAAACAAAAACATTTTAAATCTCCCTTTCCTGCATTAAATGTGCCTCTCATTAAATGACTGGCCCATAACTGAGGTTATTACCTTACCGGAACATCCACCTCTGACAACAACAGAAGGCACTGTGCTTAAAGAAGTCAAGGACTTCAAGTACCTGGGCTCATGGGTCAACTGAACCGAGTAAGATCTTAAGGTGAGGAAGGCACTTGCATGGAGGGCCCTGAACGGCATGGCCAGTGTATGGAACTCCAACCTCCCCGTCAAATCAAACTCAGCTTCTTCTATGCAACCGTAGAGTCTGTTCTCCTCTATGGCAGTGAATGCTGGACCCTGAAGCCAACCCTGCAAAAGTCTCTAGACGGATGCTACACCAGAATATTGTGAGCAGTATTTAACATCAGCAAGAGTGTACATTTAACCAACAACATCCTGTAGGAGGGAATACCAAGGGTGAGCGAGAAAATTGCAGCCAGGAGAATGAGACTAGCAGGACATTGCCAAAGGCATCAAAAGCTGCCAGCCGGGAAATTGGTGCTGTGGGAACCAACACACGGGCATCGGTCACGAGGACGTCCCGCACAAACATACGTGGACGTACTCAAGAACGACGCAGGAGCACAAAGTACCAATGACCTGGCCAGATGTATGGAGAACCGGGATGACTGGAAGCGACGATGGAGGGCTCGTCTGAGGACGACCTAGAGATATCACGGCCCCGCCAGTAAAATGAGTCTAGAACCACCACTGCAGCTACTTCTATTCCGACTGCCTCAATGTATTGGTGTTGTATGTTATTGTCTCCATTCTCCCCCAAGAAACCCCTCAGGGACGTAAGACTGAACGGTGCTTGAATGTGTGAATGTTAATTTCTGCCTCTGTATGAATGGGTGACAACGGGTGAATGCTGACTTGTTTATGTAAAACGCTTTGAGGGCTCATAAAATACTGGAAAACACTGTGTAAAATGCAGCTCCAGTGTTACTTACATCATTCTTTTTAATTTTTTTGTATCTGTTTGCTTATTTAATTAACAGATGCATTTTTCTCAGAATGTAAACCTCATATTTTTATATAAAGTATAGGTAAGTAAAAAAAAAAAAACAAAGATAGATAGAAGAAAAAACCAAAATACAACAGAACAAAAACATTTGTTTAAACCATGTGTGTTGGACAGTCAGCTTTCCGTGTCCCATCTCTGGGTTTTTTCCATTACCTTACTGTATGTAAATGTCCTGTCATAACTGATATGGACTTCTCCTTTGGATCAATGGTCTCGAAAGAGATCATAATATGTCGTGTTGTATATTCAAATGCTGGCAGTAAATTAGCTACATATTAAACATCTATTGGGAGAAGTCTAAACCAGTACGACGTGGAGAGTGAAGCGAGGAGAGAAGAAACCAGCGTAAGTTTAACCTCTGTTATGTCATACATGCGTTTAACATTTTAAAAGGAGTAAACATTATATTGTGAATGTATATTTTTTCCTTCAGTATTTCGAATTTCGAATATTATACTTTCTTATGATTTAATTCTCTATAGCTTTCACGAAGGGTGTACACAGTTACAGAAACTCGTTATAATAAATGTTTAGGTTGCCATACCCTAGTGTGGCAGGAATTGACTGATTCACACTTGCGTATTGTAACTGGTTCCTCTAATTTTATATATCGCATGTATGAGGGAAACTTCTGTTGCCACGTCAATTCTGAAGAACTCTACCCCAGACCCATGTATTTAGCTAGTTCAGAGAGAATAATCAACATTGTGCATTACAAGATAGAATCATAACACCCCTATCAGCTGATGCCAACAGGCAGGAGCAGGGAGACAAAACACTGAGAGCAGAGCAGCCAAGGTTTCAGGTGTGTGTGCTCAGTCAGGACAGTATGAACTGATATATTGGAAAATATTCCCCAACAGTTCTCTCTTTTTATCAAGTTTGATAACCTAAAAACCTTAGTCTCATAATATTTTGTTCAATACTTAAATCAATGGGAATCTTCAGATTTGAGTGTGGACTTACACAACATCAATTACATCAATAACAATCACATTAAGAACAACATATTACGACTGAAACATTCAATCACAATGATTGAGACAGCCTAAACAATTCTCCAAATGTTTAACAATCTGAAAAGGAAAAGTTATGCAAATATTCAAAGACTTTTGTAAAAACCTGGAAATGAAGGATTAAACATTCTTAAAACTTTAATTGATACATTTTTAAATGCTACAACTGATCTGTACCAACTTAACTCAATTGTTTATTCTAGCCATACTTACCTGAACATCTACATCTACTCTACTTTCTTCTGTGTTTATCTAATGTTGAATATAGAATATCAATTTCTTTAAACTATACTTATCTAATTTGAGGATCAAATATGCAACATAATTGTTATACGAATTATTATACATATTTGTTTTGGGCCAAAACTGAAATTAATCCAGTACTTGAAACATAATTTTAGGTCTGTCTGTGCATGGGTAATACATTAAAGAGTAGTGTATTTAAGCCTGATTGCTGGATGATTAAGGATATTAACATTATCTGTCATAATGTCAAAGTATCATAACTGTGCACATCTTATACTTATTTGATAACTACTACATCCCTTGGTTACTTGAACACGGTACAATATTATTAACCAGTGTCTTAACTTATTAAAATATGATATACGAAATGTTTGTATTGGAACAGTTTTAGACGTAGTAATGCTGTAACATATTTCAGTCACTAGGGGGGGCAATGCCCCCCCTGCCCCCCGCAAAATCCGCCTATGGCTATAAGTAGATTTTAAAAACGTTTTATAGAATAAAAGCTCACTGCGGGATGTTTGTAGAAATGCGTGTGTGCACCACGACAAAGGAGCCTCATTCACTTTACATTGGGGTTGTTTCCGTGGTGCAGACACGTAAATGTAGCAGAGTCCGTGACTCCACCACGTACTGCGGTGTTAAGGAGTCGTGGTGGAGTCACGTATTCTGGTGAGACCAGGTTGGTGAAGCCGTTATTCTCATCTGACTGACCCAAGGGTTGGTGCTGGTGTGACAGGGAGGCTTCCAAGTGTTTAAAGCAGATGTCATGCTTTCAGTTCATGGCTCAGTGGGGGGAGCAGACCCATGTGAGACAGTATCAACGGCTGTAATGTTCGTATGCCTCCTGAGTCTTTGGAGGAAGCGCGGCAGTTTGAGGAGTGTCATTCTCTCAGGGAGCAGGAAATGGTGTCCATTCTTGGACCAGACCATTAATGTTATGTAGAGCAGCCATAGCATCTCTGTGACTGCACTCAGACGGACTTTAGCAGGGCAGAACTGGGTGACTTTTAGTGAAGCCGTCCCAGGCCATAGACAACATGGAACCACGTACTAACAAAAGGGACACAAGGTCATCAATGTCTCTCTTTACCTTTGGCCTGGTTGTAAAACAAATTAGTGGAAAAATTGTGGAACACTAATCCATCATCATGTGAAATTTAGAGTTAATTTAAATTATTACCTATGGGTTGAAGTCAAATTGACATTAACATTAGACCTAAAGTCAGTCAAAATTGGACGTCCACGGATCAGAATCGAATCAATACACCATTTCCCAGCTCTGTAATGAAAGGGATATCAAGATTAGGTACATTACAGGAGTGTTAAAACACCCAAACATGCATACTTATCTTATTCTAGTAGAGATTAGAGGACAGGTCTAATGTTGTGAACCAAATTATCAAGTCAAAGTTGTTTTATTTATTTTATCTTATGTACCCCATTTGATTAAATAATTAATCTTGAAACACTAATAACTCTAAAAAAGGCAACAACTGTTTTCCCTGTTACATTGTGTAATTGATATTCTTTCCTCAATGGATCCTATCCACCATGATAGACCTCTTGACATCTGAATTTTAACATTCAAATGTTTCCCCAAAGGTGGCTCAAAGAGAGCAGCGACCTCGTGGATATCTGAGTCTTCACCAGAACATCGAGAGAGACAGAGAGAGAAGCAGCTGACAGGACGACTCAGGAGAAGTAAGTCTGATTCTGTTCAGTCATTTTCATATTTTGTTTATTTTTGAGAAAGATATTCTCCTTCTGAATATTTTCCAAAGGGGAGGAACATTTAATGAATCACATCTCAATCAGAAGCAATGACATCTAAAACCCTTTTATGTTCATTTATTTCCTTAAATCATTTGTTTCTCTTGAAATCACTTGGAATATTTTATGTATTTGTATTAAAATCTCAATGTTTCATTTTGAATCATAAACTTTATCTAATGTTCACTTTAAATATATATTTTTTTACAAAACGTTGGCACTTTACCAAGAACGCTGGACATTTATAATGAAAAAAAAAAACATTTAGTCTGAGTCTAGTGGACATTTTTTGCCCTGAGTTTTACCTTTCAGGTTCATGTTAGGTTTTTAGAGCTTTGTGGGCGATGTATGCAGCCTGTCCCGTAGACATTACTCAGGGCTGAAAACCCACTATTTTCCTGCTTTAAAAAACGGTGGTAAATCTTAAATGTTTTATTGGAGACGATGTGTATACACAGCAATCTCACTCTCACTTCAAATAAACACAATGTCATTGTCATCAGGGTTAGTTCACCCCTAATAAAATAATTAACACACATCTTTTAATCGGGCTTATAAAAGCAACAATACACAATTTAATCTAGCTTTTATTTCAGATTACTTCTCAATTCCGGTTAAAGAACCTATAAAGTCTCACCAACATCTAACACATAGAGTATGTTAGGGTAGGGTTTCTGATAGTAGGAGTAGGCTACATGTGAATAAATAAACAAAAAAATATAGAACCAGAAAAATATAATGGTTTTGATAAAAAACAAACAAAGTTAGTGTTGTTGTACAGCACTATACTGTTATTGATTAGTTTTTAAAATGCTGTTTGAGTGTTTCATTCAAATAAGACCTTTTCATTTGCTAAAAATACATTTTACGGTGTTTGCCTTTAGTGCATTACAGAGCCACTAAAGGGAAAACAACAAAAGAGAGAGAGAAAAAAAAGAAAAGTTGGGATAACGAGATACTGCTGGGGTTGCTCGAAATGTGCCTTTTCTCTGCATTTAAACTACTGCACAGAAGCGAGTCGTGCAGTCTGTGTTTGTGTTAATTTAACTGAAACATTAGGTGCTCAAAATAATTTTAATGTAACTGACTCATTTATAAGATTTATAAATGATCAATAACAATATTGGTTTCATCTAGCAGAGCAAAGATGCAGTGGAGTCTGTTTGTGCTCATTCTGATGGGTAAGTGGATCTTAAATTAAATCACATCTGAAGTCATGAAACTGCTCCTAACAATGCAAAGTGGAATAAGTGAACTCAGAGCCCCGTTAAGATGAAGGGGAGGATGTAAGAGGTGGGGGTGATTCTAGTACTCATGAGTTTGATTTAATGATCAGGTGCTTGTCATACTGTCAGCTCCATCACTGCAGAATTAATAATAATAATAATAATAGATTTAATTTGTTAGCGCTTTTACAGGTGCTCAAAGACGCTTTACAGATATAGTGAAGGGAAAAGGAAGGAACAACAAATAAATATATAGTAAACAATCACACATTAAAAGCCAGATTGAAGAGGTGAGTTTTTGTGAGTTTTTTGAAGGTGGTGAGGTCAGTGCAGTCTCTGATGGGTTGGGGGAGTGAGTTCCAGAGGGAGGGGGCAGCGACGGAGAAGGCTCTGTCCCCCCAGGTCCGGTGATTGGTGCGGGTGGGGATGGATAGGAGGTTGGCATCTGATGAGCGGAGGCAGCGGGAAGGGGCGTGGTGGTGCAGCAAGTCTGTGAGGTAGGGGGGGGCCTGATTGTTGAGGGCTTTGTGGGTAATGAGGAGGACTTTGAAGATGATTCTTTGACGGACGGGGAGCCAGTGGAGGTTCTGGAGGACGGGAAGTGATGTGGTCTCGGGAGCGGGTGTGGGTGAGGAGGCGGGCAGCAGAGTTCTGGATATGTTGGAGTTTATTGAGGAGGTTGGATGGTATGCCGTAGAGGATGCTATTGCAGTAGTCGAGTCGTGAAGTGATGAATGCATGAATCAGGGTTTCAGCAGCAGAGGAGGAGAGTGATGGGCGGAGACGGGCAATGTTTTTGAGGTGGAAAAAGGCTGTCCTGGTGATGTGATTTATGTGGTGGTTGAATTTGAGCTGACTGTCGAAGATGACTCCGAGGTTGCGGATGTGAGGGGGGGGAGATAGAGTGTGGCTGTCAATGGTGAAGTTGAAATTCTGGATGTCTTTGATACGGGATGGGGGGCCAGAATTGTCTCTGTTTTTAGGTCAGTGTTCCTTCTTCACATGTCACCTCTATGAGTACCACTTCATTCAAGAGGGAAAGACCTGGGAGGACGCCCGGAGTTATTGCAGAGAGCATTACACTGACCTGGCCACAGTGTCTGACATGAGAGACGCGGAGAGACTGACTAACTCTTCACAGACTACAGACGCCTGGATTGGACTGAGGAGCATCAATGAAAGAGATATCAAAGAGTGGCACTGGTCTCTGCCGGGGGAGAAGTACAATCCTACAGAATGTGAACCAGGATGTAAACCAGAATGGCATCCACAAGAGCCGAACAATGGAGGTGTCGACCCTGAGAACTGTGTGGCGATTAGGTCAAAAAAATGGAACGATGACCATTGTTCTCATCCACGCAATTTTATCTGCTACAATGGTGAGTATAAGTCATTATTAACGCTATATAAATTAAATCACACTCTGTAACAATAGCTGACAGATAACTCATGTTGTAGAGTTACATTTAATGAAAACATTTTTTACTTTTAAAATAACATTATTGGTAACTTTGATGATATAATTCTACTTGTTTGAATACATTGTAATGGTAAAGTATAGGCCTATTTTTTTATTATTCAATCTACATTATTATACCAAACACTTTCATCAATCTGAAACTTAAGTGAGATGGAGTTCATATTTTTTTACTTTCTTTTTTTTAACATGATTTAACTAACGGAAAATGATTAAAAAACTTGTAAAATGTGTCTTTTCATTCTCACAGCAACAGGGCAAGAGAAATACTTTGTAATTGATCAACCAAAGAACTGGCTTCAGGCTCAGAGCTACTGCAGAGAACATCACACTGACCTGATCAGTGGAATCACACGGATCAATGAATTCAACGAACAGTATGACTCTCCTAACTCGTGGATCGGCCTGTTCAGAGAGATCTGGAGTTGGACAGATGGGAAGAATGTCTCTTTCAGACACTGGGATCCGGACTCATTTAAAGATGAAGCCTCAAAGACTTGTGCTGTGACTACGCCAAATGGAAAATGGAGCTCCGACGATTGCACAGAGGAAAAACCCTTCTACTGCTATGACGGTGAGTTTTGGAAAAGTCATATATATACATGTATGACTTGAATATCCTTTTGTGGAGAAAATATGTATAATACACACAATTACAGATCTGGAAAATGTGTTTATTCATACTATAGAACAAATATAATTGTTGTTAAAATTATTTAAAAAAACATGAAAGAACAGTTTTAAATATCACTAAGCTATTTGTTTGTTTTTGTCCTTAAGGCAGATCCTTTAAACCTGGCTTATTGAAGTTGAGAATTGTTTTGCAATAAATGGTAACCCTAACCAAACAAATGTCAATTCCAGATAAAGTGATCCTGATCAATGAGAATAAGACTTGGGATGAGGCCCTGACTTACTGCAGAGAGAAGCACCATGACCTGGTCTCCATCACTGACAGTCACCAGCAGAGATGGGTCCAAGAGAAAGCCAAGATGGCCGACACTGAGTTCGTCTGGCTGGGAATGCGCTACACCTGCACTCTGGACCTGTGGTTCTGGGTCATTGATCGTCTGGTCTGCTATGACAACTGGGCCCAAGAAGAAGAGGCTGAGTGTGGCATGGCTGCAGTCATGAAGAGAGATGGAAAGTGGTACCAAAAGGCTGACAATGAAAAGTTTCATTTCATCTGCGCTAAGTAAACCCATGTGTATATTTACTGCAACAAGCTCACTCTTCTCTAATGTATCTGCTCTCTGGGTTTATTGAATGGCTCTAGTTCAAATATAGAAATCACAGCCTAAAGAGGGGAGGAACTAAATTACTGACAGATTACTAACTGAAATTGAGGAAAAGGGGCGACTCTAAAGTTAACAGTTGCCTCTGTGAGCATCTGAATGACTTTATGGTATGGACTTGTTGTAGTAGTTATTGATATAATGCATGTGTATTTATCCTCTTGTGTGAAACCTGTAATCCTCATTTGAATTGTTGTTCCGTCCTATTATATGTTTATGAGGACAAATATATAAAAAGACAAATCTATTATGTTTTGCTTTTCATCAAATATTTTATGTTATGGTTGAAATGTGGTGATGGTTATAATATGTGTATCAATATTGTTGTCATATTTACCCTAATGGAGTTTTAACTGGACGTTTAATTGTCTAAAGCTGAATAAACGATCTGACCCAGAAACAAGGTGTGGTTCTTTCATCCACTGGCTTTAAATAGTCATATTTTACATTTACCTAAGAGGTGCTTATTGGACAGTAAACACATATATAATGTAGGGTATGTAATCGAAAATAGAAATCAAATCAAATGAGGACTGTGTTTGAGTTCACTGACAGATTAGAGTGAATGTGCAGCTTGTCAGCATGCACCCTACGTAAACAGGAATTAGTCATAGAAGTGGAAGATGTTTTTGTTGTTGTGGTTATCTTTCAACACTAGAGGACACAGTTGAGCTCTTCTGTTGGTGCCTGTCGTTGGGATTTGCCCACTATAAGAACATTGATTCAAGAACAATTGCTAGAAAGAAATTATTCATTGGACGATAATATATTAATAATAATCTATGGCATGACATTTTACATTTGTTCGGGTATCCATCATATAATGTGTGTGTGTGTGTGTCCCACCCAGTTCTTGGTTTGTTGTCTCTGTGATCGAGTATTCTGAAACACAAAGGTACAGTACATATAAGTGGAATAAGAAAAACAATCAAGATATCCTTAAAAATGCATTGTTTACTTCTGGTGTGTGTGGATTTCTCTTCCTTTGAACTAATGGACCAAACCTTGCATTAGCATTTGCTCACACTTTTACTTTTTGGGAGATCTCAAACCACTACGTTGGTGTGAATATTCATTTAACAGTTGGGCTGCTTTTAAGTGTCAAGAGAACACAGGAAGGAAGTTGTGAGATATTTTGATATTGCTCTCTTTAAGTTAAGTCAAAGGCTTTGTATTATACATGAAATATACAGCAGGTGAAACATGTACACACACACACACACACACACCATGTATACATCACTTCAGGGGACATTACATTGACTTACATGCATTTTCTGGAGACTTATCCTAACCTTAACCATAACCAACACATGCCTAACCCTAACCCTAACCCTAACCAAGTCTTCACCCTAAAATTAATGATTCCCCTGACCTCCATTGTGTCCCCATAAGGGAAGCCAGTCCCCACACGTGACTGTGTAAACAGATCAGGTCCCCACAAGGATAGTAATGCTAGATCACACACAATATGTGTGTGAGTTTGTTCAAAGTCCAAGAAACACTGCATATACAGTGAGTGAGTGTCAGGAAGTTGGCGAGGCAAATTAAAGTAAGAAAGAAACGTTGAAAGAAAGAAGAAAAAGATTTGCAGATGTTTTTGTTAAATCATAAAACACACACTTAGTTGTTTATTTACTGTTTATTATTTACTGTCATTTTATTCATTAGAATTAACACTGTTGTTTTAAGAAAGTGCATTTGAATTCCATGAACAGCATTTGCTACACAGAGATTACAAAACATGATAATACATTTTAATAATATTTGACATTTTTTTACTATTTTACACACATTCATTATGAAGATAGACAACAAACTACCAAGTTGCATCATGGGAAATGTAGGAACTGGTGTTATTTTTTATTTCATTGGTAGTAACAAGGTATGTTAAAGGACAGACTTATACACATATTTTATGTTTCAAAAGGTCATCTAAATAATAATTAAGATGCATTATAACAATAACTATTTAAGTCTTGCTAAACTTTGATTGTATAAACAGCATTTCTGAGCTTGTTAATCACATTTTAAAGGATCATACCAAGGTTTTTCCAAGGTATTTAAGATTATTAAATCTATTATTAAATCTTAAATACACAATATTTATATATATCTTTCATTCACTGTGTAAAAGCTATGGAAATTAGCTTGAAAGTGCTTCAGAGACCTCAACATCACAGTATTTGCTCACATAATCCTCGTATTAGCCTGGTGATAGTGATGAAGTAATAATACAGGAATAATACAGATCCATTATTATTACAATTGATTTAATACTTACTTGTCATGATTGTACTTGCAGTATTTCTAAGCTTGTTAAGTAATTGTTAAGGAGCACTGTTTTTTTACTAATCTTACATCACTGCTAGCTGCTTAAAGCAAGATGTTCTGTTTATAAAGTACCTTTTTCTCAAGTTCCTGTTCATTCACAGTATGAAAGCTATGAAAAACAGCTTTGAATGTGCTTCAGAGAACTCCACTGTATTTTCTCTTAACTCTAGTATAACCCTGGTGATAGTGATCATCTTCTCTGATACTGTTTGCTATTTTTACTTCTTCGTCTCCTCCTCCAGGGTCTCCATCACAGTTCTCATGATGGTTGCCACGGCGACGGCTCCGGGGTCGGGCAGCGAGACTCGCTCCGCCGCGATGTAGCTCGCCCGACCCGCCATCGCTGTGAGGTCAAGGGTCGACTCCGCCCCCAAGGAGGCTTTCTAGAGAGAGAGAGAGAGAAGAGAGAGAGGAGAGAGAGAGAGAGAGAGAGAGAGAGAGAGAGATGAGAGAGAGGAGAGAGAGAGAGAGAGAGAGAGAGAGAGAGAGAGAAGAGAGAGAGAGAGGAGAGAGAGAGAGAGAGAGAGAGAGAGAGAGAGAGAGATAGAGAGAGAGAGAGAGAGAGAGAGAGAGAGGAGAGAGGAGAGAGAGATGGAAAAAAGATAAGATAATCTGGTGGAACTGCAGGAAGTCTCTCTTTTTATTTAATAATTAATATGTTCAAAACTAGCTTTCAGAACCGAGTGCAAAGCCAAAGAAAGGCAGAAATAAACAAATCATCTTTTCTACTGAATACATTTTTGTCCCATTCTTATTTGTATGAACTTAAGGGCCCTGATAAAGGAACGAAGCTCATTATAAAATACACACAACATAAGATTTGCTTTCAAATACTTAGATTTGATTTTATAAAATGTAAAAAATAAGAATATTGTTAAACAAAAAGTCATCCTTATTCATTAAAAAACTGCTTTAATTACAATTTTGCAATCCACAAGTATATACATCGTACAATAAAGCTAATCTGTTAGATCAAATGTGAATATAATGTTCCACAACATTCCCAATCATTAGTTTCTACTTTTTGTTCACTTTATGGATACACTAGTAATGGGGAATTTTAAATATGTATTTTTACAGACAGATTTGGGAGAAGGAAGTCTTATAATTAAACATAAATGTGTATGTTACCTTCACAGCATTCTGCAGTACAGCCACCTGTCCACCGGGTGGAGCTGTTTTCAGCTTCATCAGTTCATCCACAGCAGGACACAAAGCATCCAACTAGCGGGGAAGGAAAGAGATTTAAGATCTTTTTAAAGACTATCTTGCTGCTGAGGAACGGATAAATAGTATGTCCAGAAAATATGTTTTAAACTAGAAAAGATGCAGAGAAATGAGACGATAACTCACCATCGTTCTGTCTCCAACGTCAGCACCACCATACCTGAAAAGAGTTACAGATGGTTAATCAATTTGTTTGTTGTTGTTGTTGCCGTTTGACCTATCAATTAACTTTATTGTGGTTGTGTTTATTAATGTATTTAATTACAAACATATTGAACACAAGCTTCTAGAGTGCATGGTGAGTTTTAGTTTGGACAAGACGTTATTTGTGACGTATACTAAGAGGGTTAAAATCCTTAAAACTGAGAAATAAATGTGTTTTCCCATGAGAAATGATAACCAAAATAAACTAAAATAAATAATTGATTAACTTCTGACATAACATAATAGTGTCTTCAGTACCACAGAGGTGATTATCAGATTATATAATAAGGATGTACATACTTTATTGATGTGAAATTGAAAAAATAATGTGTTACAGCAGCATGTAAACAAGGCATTACTTCTTCATGGCCTGTGTCCCAGCATGCATTGCAGTAGCCCAGGCTGCACCGTTGCTCTGCCCTTCGGTCACATGACCTGCCGCCGCCGTCAGGAACAGACTGTACAACTGTAACACATGAAGAAGAGAGTGTGTGTGAGTGAGTGAGTGAGTGAGCGAGCGAGCGTGCGTGCGTGTGTGTGTGTGTGTGTGAGAGAGAGAAGTAGAGTGTTTAATTCCAACTTTATGTCAAAATCTGTTAAAATCTAGATTAAAGATTTGATTTAATTTATTGATCTGAAATCTGAAAAAACAGTAAAATGAACATTTGAAAACATTTCAACAATAAAAAGATATACATTTATAGAGTATTATCTATCAAATACACACAAAAATAAGTTATAGAATACACTTAATATGTCAGTCTAGCCTTATTTTTGTAGAATATGTTAGAAAACGTACCGCTCCTGAAGACCCGCCCATTTTCTCCTGGACCAATCCAGCGAGGACTGACAACAGTCGCCCAGGGCAACCAGGAACCACATGATCCTGGAGCCACTCCTGAATGGCTGAAAGACCGTTTTAAAACATATTTATCTTGATTTAAAACACTTGAATGTCATTAAAGCTTCTGTAGATGATGTACCTTTAGCAGCCTGAGCGTGAGTGTTACCGCAATCTCCGTCCCCGGAAGCACGGTCCAACGCATTCAGTTCCTCCTGCTTCTCCAACAGTGTGGTACAAACTTTAACCAACGCTTTACGCATGACGGGACTCAGAGGCCCTGCGGGAAATTAAAAAAGACAGGCTTAGTTAATAAATCATTTATCCAATTACTCCATGTCAGGGGTAGCCAACACGGTGCCCGCGGGCACTTAGTCGCCCGCAGGGGCAACGTGAGTCGCCCACGGGGCATGCTCTAAAAATAGCTCGCCAAGCAAATCCAAAATGTATAAAATACACAAAACAAAGGATATGTAATTAAAGGAATCTACCCTATGCATAAACGAAACCTAAATCATAGCGAACTCTATCTACATACTACAACTCTATATCTATCTAACACCCCTCCTCCCCCCACCCCCACAATGAATATCGACCAATCACGTTCTTGCTTGATTTGCGGAACCAGCGTTGCAGTCGGGAAGAAAAGCAATGTGGCACCCCCCCCCCGCTGATTTTCCTTCTGGCAGAGTCTACACATCAGCCCCATTGAACAGCCCATCATGCAGCCTATTCAACACATGAGGGGCAGAGCTTTACTGTGTGTATTGCAACTGGCATATTTATTTAATGATTTGTTATTGGTTGTGATCATATTCTAAAGATGTTTGGATTATTGAAAAGTATACCGCTCTCTTTCATCCGAGTGCTGAGAGCTGTTTCCGTAAATTCATATTGTGCTCAAAGTGCACCAGATTGATGCATTTCACTTCAACATTTTAAAAAACATCTTCCCGGGGGTGCATGCCCCGGAACCCCCTAGAGGAGGTGAGGACCCCCCTAGAGGAGGTGAGGTCCCCACTAGAGGAGGTGAGGTCCCCCCTAGAGGAGGTGAGGACCCCCCTAGAGGAGGTGAGGTCCACCCTAGAGGAGGCGAGGTCCACCCCCAAATAAAGCAGGTTAAAATAATTAAATTGCAACATGTTCTTTTAGTAAACCCTGCAAACGGGTCCCACAGACCCAAACAGCACACAAAGGTTAAAGGTCAGCATATCATAATGTTAAAATGTGCTAAATATATACACTGCAAAAAAACAAAAAAAGAGGAGTAAAAGTAGCCCCCGACTTGTTTTACTTTTTGAAAGTAGCCCTCACCCTAAAAAAGGTTGGTGACCCCTGCTCCATGTCATCACTGCAGGTTCAAATGATCATATAATCATTTAAAACATAATAGTCTTATACTCTGATTGCCTTTTACTCTGTTAAATTGTATTTGTAGTCTTGTATGTGTTTAACAGAGACATGTGTTAAGGGTTTACATTTCAGGAGGTAACAAGGTTTTATGGTTTAATGATGGGATGTAGGACCAGCTGTTTCCTCTCATGAATAGAGAGACTGTAAGCAGAACTTTGTTATCCTCTGAGGATGAAGTTGCTCTGTTCCTGCATTTGAGATCGATTTCATATTTTTTGACTTTCTTTATTACTTTATTAAATATAACAAAAGACAAACTTTGCCCATGAATCATTTATCAGTTTACCTCCAAGGTAACCTTTAATCCTCACCTTCTTTGTGTGTGTGGTCCTGTGGGGGGGGGCTCATCTCTGGAGCTTCTGTGATGAAGCTGCGTCCGCTCACACACACACTGCTGAGGTTCGGCCAGGCGGGGGCGCTGGTCTTAGCATCTATAGGATATACAGTGTTCGACAAAGTAACAATAAACCTCACAGACATGGAAACAGAAAATGTACAGGTCAAAAACAAGTTAGATTGAAGCCTGGACAAAATAATGAAATTAAAGGCGATTTAAATAAAAAAGTTGGCGTTTTTCATGCATAACTGGCAGAGAATAGTGTTTACAGCCATGCAAAGTATTCAACCATATATATCCGAATATTTAACAAACTAAGAAGTTTAAAGATAATTTGAATTTAACAAACTGGGATTGACATTTTTCCCTATTTGTCATTGTATTAAATAAGTATATATATTCTTTTATTTGTAATATTATTATTAGTATTATTTTATTAGTTGCTGTCATGTGGTTAATCTTTGTACCTAGATTTGTTTATTTTTGTTATTTATGCTTTGTGTATATGTTCTTAAAATGCAAATTTAAAAAATGAATAATAAAAAGTATATAGAAACTAGTCATTAGTGAAAGCCCAATGTGTGTGTGTGTGTGTGTGTGGTCTATCATTACTATCCTTGTGGGGACCTACATCTGTTTACACAGTCACATGTGGGGACTGGCTTCCCTTATGGGGACAAAATGGAGGTCCCCATAAGGGCAATCATTAATTTGTGTGTGCGCTCACCAAACAGTCTCAGTGTTTCCTGGTCGACCGTCATCACGCTCAGCGAAACTCCCACCATCTCCAGTGATGTCATAAACGACCCCGACATCACCCTGGCAACCACCACACCGCGACTCTCTGTAACCGTAGAATCACTGGTTATTCAACTCATCCTGTATCCATGTTTAGTATTAACGAGAGGTCACAAGGTCAACAAAGGGAATCGAGTGGTGCAGGAATGAGTCCTAAAACCGGGGGAAATTAGCACTTCTTGTATCCACGGTTACCCAGACAGATGATGGTTGCTCTGGTAACAACAGCCATCTCCAGACAGGACAACGCTCCAAGGTTGTTCACACACACCACCACACTGTTGCCTGTGTGGAAGAAGAAGAACAAGGAGTGTGAAAAATAAATGTCAGCATGGATTAAAAGTTTTATTACTTCCGATTTGTATTCAATCTTTTATTTCTATGTAAATACTGTTATATATATTTTTTTTTTCTTTCTATTTTATTATATTTTGTATTATTTTTAATATTTTTCTAGTTCTATATCTGTGTTTTTAATTTGTATGTATGCACCATGACATCAAGTCAAATTCCTCGTCCGTGCCAACTTACCTGGTAATAAACCTATTTCTGATTTTAAATATCATATTCTATTTACGTGTATATAGACTTTTGCACTATTATTTAATTGAATTTTTGTATTTTATTATATAACTATATTGCATTGTTGGAGGAGCTCGAGTCAGAAGAATTGCATTGCCATTTTTTACACTGTAGCTTAATTTGAATCAAATACCTGACTTGAGCGGCAGATGTGATTGGCTGTCAATGTTGGTCATGTGATCTATCATGGTC